>PVKN010018144.1:0-16978 GCA_004027915.1 Capromys pilorides
GAGAAAATTGAAGAATAGATAGACTCATAATTTTCCCAACAACACTGGCAGAAAGAGATGGACAAGTGTGTATTTTATTCCTAAAAAGCAACCCAGAGGGACAAATTCTAGTTTATCTACACAAAGAAAGCAATAAATAATAAAAAAGGAGAAATTCTTGAAACGTGCAACAGGAAGAATTCCAGTCTCCCTCTATTAAGCAAATAAAGACTTTCCAAGGAGAACAAAAGGAACGAAAACTTTTCTATGATTGTTTTATTTCTATACTTTCCTTCAAAAATTTAAACTAACATCATGAGACCAGTGAATGCTTTGGGGGAGGGGTAGGTAACAATGTATTCTAAATACACACAAACTTTCCTGGCTCAGGTTACATTGCTGTGTGATGATTAAGGTTAATTGTGTCTATTTCATTAGCATGAGCACACCCTTAAGGGGATGCCTGGGTGTGCTGAGGAGACCAGATCTTGCACATAATATAATGTCCCTCATGCCTCCTCACTGGCTCTGTTCCCGATCCGCTTCCCTGCTGCCACAACTAAGCAGCTCCACTCTGTCGCACTTCTGCTGTGATGTTCCTGCCTGGGAGCCTGATGGCTATGAACTGAATCCTCCAAAAGCATGAACCAAATTAAATCTCTTCTTTCAGTCAGATGGCTTGTCCCAGGGATAGGAAAACTGACAAATATAAGTGGTTTCAGGGGAATGCATATATATTGAAAATGAACGATCTTACAATTTACTTTTGCTTTATGGAACTTCAGTTATAATTCACATAGTTGTTTCAAGAATTACTTAATTGTTTTGTCTTCCACTAATGTTCATTTTATGTGCTTATGTGAATGATGCCTTATAAAAAGTATTTAATTGAATACAAAAGAGATTTTTAAATAATTTCAAAATAAAAATAGAGCCAATGAAAACTAAATTATATTTTTTTCTGAAAATACTTATTTTTAAAGATACTGCACTTCTGTTCTGACTGCATACAAGGTTTGAGTTTACATATTACTCAACAGATCCAAACTATCAGTCCAGTGTGTGTGTGTGTGTGTGTGTGTGTGTGTGTGTGTGTATGTGTAGGTGCTGTGCTTGTAATAACTGCAGGCGATATCACAGCAGTGGACCAGCAGCTCTGGTCACTGCAGTGGATGTGTCTCATGCCCTTCTTGTATGTGGAGAGGATGTAGATTGTGGACTTCCACGGTGCCCTGCCTTGGCTGCCTGCAGGTTGCAGATCTGGATGGCTACAAGAAAGCACAGGCCAGTACGTGGGAGTATGGCAGGGTGCACAGCACTCAGAGCACAGTGAGCCCTACCGTTGTCCTCCTTCTTTGAAAGCCTGGGGAAAAGGAAGAGGAGGCCAGAGTAGATCCACTATCATTCTATCAAGGCCTGGGGAAACTTGCAAAAGCAGACTATACCCTACCCCCCCTGCAAGTGCCAACAGCAGCAGCTTGGGGCTCCTCCTCACAGCTTGGAGAAGGGTCCCTGCTTGGTGTCTGTATTGCTGCAAGCCCAGTCACTGAACACCATGATATTCTTGGATACACTGTCCCGATCTTGACCCAGCTTCAAAACCATCATGGCTCAGTATCCAGTGGCAGAGAACTGGCCTTCTGGGTCGGCGCTGTGCCTCTTCTAGTGCTGGTGCCTCCTGCCCTGCATACCTGAACCGTCACATCATGCTGCCTCCTTCCTTCTGAGCCTTCACAAGCCATGCTCAATCCAAATTTCCTGATTCCCTCCACTGAAACGAGGCTTCTCAAACTGAAGTGTAGGTCAATCTGAGATCTGGCAGCTTCTGAAAGCACACTGTGGGTCCACCTAAGAGTTTCTGATTCAGTGTATCCATGATGTGCTGAAAACATCCATTGCTCACATACACTCAGGGTGCCGCTGGTGCCACAGCAGCATTCGTGGAATGTCTGGGCCTTGGTGGGAAACACAGACACGACTGTGCTTCTGCAGAACGCTATGAGAATTGCAAAAACAGGAGGAAATGCTTGGAAAGGGGTAGGGGTTTTGTTTAACCTAGTGTTTCACAAACCTATATGAATAAAGTCAAAACATTTTGCTGCAAAACTTTTCAGAAACTTTAATCTGCAATTTATGTATGTGTTACTTTGGTTTCCCAAACAACCTGGACTATAGAAGCCTACAATGAGGTCACCAGAACTTTGTGGTGCCTACCACAAAAGTGGCTGGAACTTGAATATTATCAAGCCATTCTCCTGGTGGAGGGAAGGGCTGGAGTTTTGCATTAGGGGAACATTCTCAGGCTGAAACTTGATCTCTTTTGATCAAGATCACAAACCACTGCATGACATAGCTCAGGCATGTGCCAATTATAGGACACATTGCCTCCTGTCCCTGCAAACAAACTTCAGTGTCAAGTACAAGCTTGCACTCTTGTATCCATTCTATAACCCACACAGAATTTGCCTAGTGATATCTTACTGTAAAGAGGCAGGCTTACTTGGGAAGCCCCATATCCAAATCTTGTTGGTGTGTTTCCTTGGAGACAGTCTGCAGAAAACATTGACATGGTCTTCTTTCTTTTCTGTAAGCCGGATCTTTCTCTCTACCACAGTATTAATGTCATTTCCTCCCTCTTTCTCCTCTCTGGCTATTATTTCTTTTCCTGTCTCACTTGTCCTCACTTCACTCTTGTCCCACTTCACTCTTCTTATTGTCTTTGGGCAGTTTTCCGTGTATGCAGTCTTTCTTTCCTTTTTCTTTTTGTCTGAAAGGATATACTGCAAGACCCCAGGGGTTACCTGAACTTGTAGATAGCTCTGAACCCTATATGCATTTACTTTTTCCCATACATACATATGATGAAGGTAATCTATTACTTAAGCACATCAAAAGACTACTGTTATAATGGAAAAGTTTGGGAATGTGCTTTCTGTCTCTCAAAATTGCTTATTGGCTTATGCTCAGTCATTTTCTTGTGATAATGTAAGCTGATACAATGCCCATGTGATAAGGCAAAGCAGTGAATGATGCAGGCTTTGGCACATTGCTGTAGGTTAATTCATAAGGTTTAGGAAAACACAGTCACCATGATACTTCACCAGTGGATCTTACAACTGAGATCTTCTAAGCAACAACTGGGTGAGTAGTGTATACTACAAGGATACAAAGGTTTGACTCATGCTCTGAGCAGAACTGTTAGCATTAAATTTCATTAGAACAGTAGAATTTTAAAGTGTTTTGAATTCTTTTATTTTTAGAATGATATTTCTAATATTTTTGGAATATTCATTTCATATTTTCAGACTATACTTCACTACAGATAACTAAAACCATACAAAGAAAAAAAGCATTGAAGTAGGTAGACTACTAAATTTTATTATACAATGTCATTTAATTATAATATTCTGTAATTATTCCTATACATCCAAAGTTTCCACTGCTGCAGAGAACTACAGTGAACACAGAGAACACAGAAAAGCGACACCGAACGTTTTTTTTTTTTTTTTTTTTTTTTTCTGCATTTTTTAGAGAAGTGTCTACAGGGTGTTCAGGGTCTCACTACTAGACAGGACTCATAGTAATCTGCCTGTTTACAGCATCCCAACAGCTGGGATTATAGGTGCATGCCACCATGCCCAGTCTCAGTTGCTGTCTTAGTGAGACTTGGGGGCGGTACTAGCACCGTAGGCTCAGGGATGGAACCTCTGGCCCCTGAGCCTGCTTTCAGGTGCTTTTCAATCTGCTGAGCTATTTGGCTGGCCCTGACACTGAATATATTCTTAAAGATTCATATCAGAAATAAATCTCCAAAATCAGTTCCTCCTAAAAAGCCCAACATTTTTTCTAACAGATATATTGAGGCTCTTATATATAGCAGATACTGTCTTTAAAATTGAAGATAATCTTCCTTTATCAAGTGCATTAGAGTTTTCTGTGAGGGGTAGAAAAATAAATTCATGAGTTATAAGAATCAGATTGCGTTCAAGTGAGAAGAGGAACAGAGATCTTAAAACTGTTGTAAATAAGATATGAAGAGAGATAATGTCTCCAAGCGAGGCTCACACTACTCTAAGTTAGACCAGGAAATTTCAGTCAAAGTGCTTGGCGATGCAGAGATGTGCAAACACCTATGCTGTTATAAACTTGGATACACAAAACGAGTTGCCAGAAAAGTTCAAGGTAAAACAAACGATGGGTTTGACCAGGGTAAGTCTGGTGATCTTGCTTACATCTCTTTAGCTGAATTGTTGGTTAAGAGTGCCAGCCCTCTTAACCAAAGCAGAGCCACAAGGACTGGTATCCTAGATACTCTTGGTGAGACAATGTGGGAAGAAAGTCTTCCATGGAATAGTTCACAAACATCTTATGTAGATGCACTGAACACAAGCAGGACCTGCCTGTAAGGCAGAACGGGGTGCAGGAGAACAGAAAGAGGACTGGAAGGGAGGTAGAAATCTGATAACACTGGAATTGGGGCTATACTGGTAGTTGTGATATTTGTGACTATTGTACCTCTGGGTTCAAAGAGTAGTTATTCTCATGAATTCTAATAGGAGATTCACCTCAGTGGGTGGCTTTGGACAGTTTTATTTGTACCCCACACAGAATCCTTCCTTTCTGCTGCCTGAAATTTTCATGCCCCCTTGCTTATATCCTAACCGTCCTGTTCCTGCTACCACCTGAGCCTTTCACCTTTTGGATACCAAAGCCCAAACTATGTCACACATTTGGGCATCATCTCATCTACAACAGTGAACTTTCTGAAATTTTCATTATCTATCTTCTTTAACTTTTACAATGCCCATCTTCTCTGTCTATTAATTAAATGTAATTGTCCTGCTTAGACTGACACAATATTATGAAAGATTAATAAGACTTCCCCAAATTCTCAAGGAAGCATATTCTTGAACCTGAACTGGAAACACTTGGGTCTACTTGCACAAAATTCTTGGAATAAAAGAATATTCATCGAGTCTATTTATTTAGACTTTCAAGGACAGTGCCGAGGAGATAGCATTTGTGACTGGAGCCTGAATATTAGCAAAGTGTGTCACGTGGGGTTGTGTAATGAGATATCTCTGACACAGTACTCTTGTTTTTGAATTTTTATGAAATGAATTTTTAGAGGAAGAAACCTCACTGCAAAGCCTAGATATTGGCTGAATAGAAACTCATGTTCTTGGATCTCTCTTGACTTGGCTCTTAGCAACCTGAAGGTGTTGCACTTCCAGAAACGTCTGTGGAGGTTCAGACATTTGCACTCAGTAGTAGGTCTGATTCTACAAATCTTTCTGCAATGTTCCACAGGGATGATAAATCATTTATAATGATCTAATAATGTTGTAATCTCTTATTGACCCTCTTTTCCAAATTTAGTAGATCATGAAATCAATAAATTTGATAATAATTATCTCTGGGTAACTAGTAGTATCACGAGCACTGTTACCTCCAAGTCACGTCAACTCTATTTGATTTACACATGTGTTCTATATTGTTCTTCCTAGCATATAATATATACTTAGTATTGTGAATTTTTTTTTTCTGGAACTGGGGATTGAACTCAGACCCTTGCGCTTGCCAGGCAAGTACTTATTCTACTGAGCTATATCCCCAGCTCCTATTATCATGTTTTTAGTAGACATTATTTTAAATACATTGATGACTCACACGTGTATTCTTACAAGATGCACTCAGAATGTTGTGGAGTGACTAACAAAATTGTTGAAGAACTGGTTCATTTCTTATTTGCCTATGATATTCATTGATTTTATGAAACTTTCTCGTAAAAATCCCTGAGTTAGATACTGAGTTCAAGTCACTCAAGCCTGGCTTCACTATTTCTCTAGACTTCCTGGTTTTATATGTAGCAAAACAAGAATAGCTTGTGATATTGCATTAGTTCCACTTTCAGTCCTGTTTTACAAACAGGAAGCAGTGATGAGGTTGCACTTCATAAGAGCCATGCAAACTCTGGCTCTGCTCAACTGTTGTGGTTTTGTGGGATTCTGGGCTTTATTTCTCTACTCACACTACAAATATCCAAATAGGAGAGAACATGATATTTCACCTAATCATAAATTTTATAGCTGCCCTGCCAGTTATTGGTCATACTGTGTTAATTATGCTAAAAGACAACGGCTTGCCCTTTTGAGTTTGAAAGTATGTTTTTGACATCTCTTTCACATCAGAAGCATCAAAAATAAAAGTAAATCAGGAAGTTTTGAGATAGGAAGAAATGGACAGACATGATGGTATAATTACTAAGGGAGACTCAGGAATCCTGAGTCTCTTCTCCAAACTGCCACAGCCTGCTTAGGGTAGACTGAGGTCAGCACTCAGGGCACTGTGTTAGTTATAGATTCAAAAGTTAAGTGGAAGTAATGAGTGGCAAATAAAGTAATGAGAATTCTAAAGAGAATCTGTCAGAGATCAACACAGTGCCATGGTCATACCATAGGCATGCTAGGTATCTATCTAAGGCATATATGTAACAGCTATACTAGAAATATGTCTAAGTGTTTGCATTTAATTTTTATACATGTTCTTGTGCTTTTTGGCAACATAGTAGAGACTGAAAAAACGCTGGTTGAATGCATAAGTGGAAAACATATATGGAAACTAATGTCAGTGTTTGTAGGCTATCAAAGCATTACCAATAGAAATCTGTCTTTTACTAAGTTTATTTTTCATTTTGAAATATATATATATATATATATATATATATACTCATCCTTGATTGTATATTTACGGACTAGTGAATTACGAATATTTATTTCTTATTAAGAAGCAGAAAAGAAAGCAGGAATTTTCATATACTATGTAGAAAACATTAAACATTTTTGGAGATTCAGACAAATTTTCAGTAATGCAAAGAATTCCATATATAAATTTTAGAAAATATTTATGTTTTCATTTTTTAAAAACCCACATTTTTCACTATCTTGGAATTTAGGTGACTTGCTACTTTTGATAATAGAATACCTTCAGATTGAGATTTCTTTAGGTGGTGGATATTATTTTTTATCAAAATAATATTGATTGTGTGACATGCATTACCACTATAGGTTTTGGAAGAAAGCTACCCTAGAATCAAGCACTGAGTTTAGCCCCAGAGCATTCCTCCTTTATGGAAATTAGCCTTGGTCTTCACAGTGTGGCAAAAGAGCTACCTGGCTGCCCCAGGCCCTGAGAGTCAAGGTCCCCGCCCACCCAAAGTGGCAGGAGCCCTCTGCGCAACGCGAGATCCCACTCCACTCTCGACATGTGTGGGGAGAGCTTTTCTGCAGAGCTGCTAGGAGCTCATGGCAATTCCACAGACAAATATCATTTCTCAGAGAAATTCATTTCAATCCCCAGGAAAGATCTTATGTTGATCTGTGGTAGAGCAAAGTCTGTTTGTTTCCCTGTGGAAATGACTTGTGGCTGTGGTAGCTCCAATAATGTGTGGCACAACCCCCATGTCATGCTTTCCTGACAGGTCAGTAATTAACTTGCATCGCAATTGTTTGCCGTCTCCACCACAGCAGCTATTTACCAAAATAACATTTTAATTTCCGCTCCTTCCTGCTCACTTTCCTTTTCTTTTTCTCCCTGTGGTTTCTACATCTCTATTAAGTCTAATTTCCCAGACCACTTCCCTAAGCTGAGAAAGTGCAATAAAACCTGGTTTCAAAAATGTCAAATATAATGGGAAAGGAAGATCACAGAAAAGAAATGTTACCCTCGCCATCCCATTGGGTAACTTTGTTTTTGACCAGTATGGTATCATAGGTAGGAAACATGATAATAAGGCTTTGCACTGATTTAAGTTTTGTCAAGGAATCTTGGGGGTCTGCTGCATTTCCTTACAAAGCCTTGATGGGTAAATTTTTATCTAGTTATTGTCATTATGCATAGCCATCTTAAGTGGTAAAGATAGCTGACCTTTCCTGAAACATAGTCTTGCTACTCCCATGGTTCTTACCAGAAAAAATAGTTAAGAGTCCTTTGGTAGAATCATACCCAAGTACAACTGCCTAGCAAGGAGAGTGATAAATGCACAACCAAGGATGGGGCCAGGATGACTTCGAAGTGATGCTAGGCCTGGATATTGTGAATAACTAGGGCTCCTCCAGGAAGAGAAGAGACACCAAGAGAAGCACAGGATGAGATGGATGCACTTAGGGAAACAGCAGAAAATATCAATAGCCAGGGACAGGCTGTCCTTGGGCTGGGTGGGAAAACAAGGAATAGATGCTGGATTAGGGCTGGATTATAGGAATCTTGCAATTTCTGTTAAGGATTTTATAATTGTCTTCTAGCTACTGGAATAATCTATTTTGTGTAAGGTGTAATCTTTTTCCAGAAAATGAGACAAAAAGTGTCATACAAAAATAGATTCCCAACCACTGAGGCTGCAAAAGAACAGTAGATTTCTCCTGGGATGGAAAGTTCTGTCAGAATTCACATCACAGCATGATTAAATACCACTCTTGGGATAAGAACACTCTGTTGGATGGAAAATATTCAATATTCTATAATTTTTAAAACCTCAGTTTGAACATCCAGGTATGTGTTTATTGTTTTTAGTTACAAATCACATGAACTGAAAGGTAAAGATATAATAGAAATGAGAAAATCAAGTATTTAAGACTAAAGGCTACCAGAGTACAACTACATCTAAGAAGACAGACAAAAAATAGTTAAGACTAGGGAAACTTCTTCCAAACTTCCCTGTAATGAACAAGCAGGTAACAAACACTGAAAAGCAAATGGGAGCAAAAACGCCTGTGACTGTAATTATACTTAGGGAATGTGAGAAATTCTATGAAATGGTAATCTCCTTAAATAGAGAGAAAAATCACAAGAGCACAAGTCATTACTTCATTTCTGTGTTTCCTCTGTCAGTTTTGAGCTAATCTAGCAAGAAATGTTGAGCCATTTTCTGGCTCTTGCATACAAGCATCAATTAAGGAAAAATAGGGTGCCTGTGCAGAGCGCTCTTGATATAATGTCACTTAAGGAGAAACATCAACTACAGAACAAGTTGCTCAAAAGTCACAATATTAGAAAACACTGGAAAAACAAACAGGGTATCAGATGCCACTGGGACTGGCTTAATTGTTCTTCATTTGAAGGGTATCAAATCAGAAAACAAATTTTAGTGCACGATGTTTCATTTTTCCTATGATTTCTTGTTCTATAGTGTTGTTGGCCTTAAAAGGCTTGACTCAGTAGCAAAATCCTGCATGTAGCCTATTAAAACCAGTGGTCCTGGGCTGGCAAGATAGCTCAGCAGACTAAGCACCTGCTTAGACAAGCGCAGGGACCAGGGTTCAATTCCCAGTACCACAGGCTGCTCAGACCTTGCCCCTGAGTGCACTGAGCTGGCCAATGAGACCAGGTGTGATGGCACATGACTGTGATCCCAGCACTGGGGAGGCTGAAGACAGGAGGATCAAACCAGTGGCTCCTTTCTACCACTGTTTAGATATGTGAGGGTGCTACCACTATCTTGACCTGCTCAAAATTGCATATTGCATAATTACTCCTTCACAGCAACAGACAGTCATTCTTTATTGACAGCAGTAGACTATGGCTGGCATTTGTTGCATTTAGCAAATCTGTTACTGTACTCATCACCTTTTCCTTAATTTTGATCTTTCTAAGCTTTGAACCGCTTGGATTGGATTTCAATGCTAACGGAATGTCCAAAGATGGAATGAAGTTTCAGAATATCTCCTTCAACTCACTGAAAAGTCACTTTTCTCTTGCTTATTAGTGAGTAAGTGCATTTCAAATAGTTTGCACGTGCATTTCACTGTACATTTGGGTGTGCAGGCTGCGTTTGTGTATGAAATTCAAGTAGCTGTTGCACATTGGCACGTTCTTATGCAATCAAAGCCCAACAACCCTATTAGCCCTGCAGAAACCTTGCAGGACTAAGTTGCAGTCCCTGTGCATCTCTCGATACCAAGAGGCACCACTATCTGTCTTCGTGATTTTGCCTATTTTTGATTTTCATATGAATGTAAATTTAAACCACATGCTTTACCCTCTCTAGGTTTATTTTACTCCAACTGTACTTGTGCTGATAATTGTTATGTCATATTCTTTTGTAATGTGCTATGCCAAATTTTGTTCAATTTTCCATTAGCTTTTCTGTTCTTTTTCTTTACTGATTTTTAGAATTTATTAATGTGTTCTGTATACAAGTCATTTTTAGATGCCCGTGTTACAACCATCTTTTCCCATTGTGGCTTATTTTGTCACTCTTTGAATGGTATCATTTAATAGCTATTAATTTTAATGTTGTCTACTGTATCATCACTATGTTTATGATTAATTTTTTTTGTAAAGAATCTTTGACTTAATTCAAGGCCACAACCATTTGTTCTCATATTTTCATCTAAATAATTTACTGTTTCAATTTTTAAAGTGTTTATTCAACCAGAAACAATGTTTGTGGTTAGTGTGAGGTAGGAATGTTTCCACATGGGTAAGTTATGACTACACACAGTGGGTCATGCTCTCAGAGAGGGTCTTTTGGAAATGACCAGATCATGGGGATGCCGCACTACTTGGTGGATTACTGCAAGGATCTATCAGTGTGGCATTTGGAGCTAAATGTGGCATTGTTATGTGGGTCCTGGTGGAAAGAGGTGGGTCACAGGAGCACATGACCAGAAAGATGTATTTCCCTCCCTGAGCCTCCCTTTCTTCTCTCCTTCCTGGCTGGTATGAGGTGGGTAGCTACCCTCTGTCTCCAGCCCTTCCAGCCAGTGTGTCATTTGTGCCTGAGAGCCAGCTGGCCAGGGAATGAAATCACAAGGCAAACCCAACTTCTCCTCATTTGCAGGTATTTTGTCTCAGTGATGAGAAACTGACAAGGACTTAACTTGTATGTAAATTGGGAGGACTATGTTATCTCTCATATTCATTAAGGTGAGAAACGACAAGGGAATGGGTGTTCATCTGAAGAGAAGTTACTAAAGAGCTCTCTGCATCAACATTGGGATAGGAGGTGTAATCTGAGATGTTGCCAGTTTTCAGTAATTACACAGGTCTCTGGTTATAGTCAGGGTAGGCATTGGCAACTGGGAAAACAAGGGGACTAGAAGTAGTTATTCAGCAGGTGGGTGGAAATGGTTATTATGACTGAGAGGAGCAACCCTGAGAAGTTGAGATTGGCAGATGGTTATCACCTGAGAGGCCTGCTGGCAAGTGGGAGAATTTTCATTATTTGTTCAGGTCTAGCTCAATTACCCACAAAGGAAACTTACAATAGAGGGATAGGAACTCAATCCTAGCAAGTAAATGAGGCAACTACTGACCAGGTTACCAGAAAGGGAAGTTGTGACAATGACAAAGCAAATGCCCAAGGAGGAAGAGGTGACCTTCTGCAATGCTGGGATATAACGTAAGATGAGAATGCACTTGATGTGTACCTTGTAAGCCTAGATGAAGAGCTGCAATCACTTGTTATAATTTGTTATTTGTTATAACTCATAAAATTGCCTTTCACTAGTGCTAAAGCTTGCCTGCATTTAAGTAAGATTTCTCATTGGTGGTGGTGGGGAAGTAATGACTCCCATTTATTTTATTTTATGTATTTATTTATTTTTCTGTATTTGGGACAGGGTCTACAGGGTCTCACTACATAGATCGGACTCATAGTAATCCTGCTGTTTTCAAGCTCCAAAATGCTGGGATTACAAGTGTGTGCCACCATGCCCAGTCTCAACCCTGTCTCAGTGTGCCCTAGGGGCAGGGCTGGCACTGCACACACTGGGGATTAAACTCCGCTGCCACATTCTGCCTAAGTAGGTGCTTTAGCCTGCTGAGCTATCGGGCCAGTCCTTTTTCCTCTTCCATTTAAAACATGCTTATGACTAAAAGTGAGGGGAAAGAACGCTATCAAGAGCAATCTCCATGGTCAAATGTGGAGCTTACTAAACTTGTGGATTTGGCTCCACCTTCCAGAAATATACCATGTCAGAAAAGCTGAAGAGCAATGTGGGCAGCCCCGGCTTTGACTATCACTGCTGAGTGCCACCATGCACACTGGGTTTACTTAAGTTACTTTCATAAATTTCTCTATACATTTTTAAGTGTCTGTACTGTCCTAAAGTTGTTACTAATCACTTTTACTGTGCACTTGTGGTAGGATGTTAGGATCCTGCTCAGGGCTTCCAGCATGCCAAGGACAGGTTCTGCCAACCGAATTACACCTCTGCCCCCAAATCCATGTTCCTTTTTTTTGATATCCACAGCTACCGGGTTCACTTTGCTCAAGTTATTGCTCTAATTATGTTTTCTAGAAATGTTAGGACATACCACTGGGGAGGTTAGTGCAATCCACAGCTCAGAAGAGTGAGAGATAAGCAAATAGGCTGCTAAGAAGCTAAGTCAATAAATAAAAACAGGGATATGAAAGTGGTGCTCTTGGGCCAGTGAGATAGCTCAGCAGTCTAAAGTGTTCGCTTAGACAGCTTACTCAAAGTGCAGGGACTGCAGTTTGATCTGTGGCAACATATGCAATGCCAGCTGTCTTCCCAGGGTAGACTGACCAAGCCCCCCCCCCCACACACACACATACACACACACACACACAAAGTGATACTCTGTGTAAAAGGCTTGACTGAACTACACAATGGGTACGTAAAATAATAAGTATTACCATAAGAGAGATATTGCTATTTGCCCCACAAAATACTGCCCCTTTGCTTTGAGGACATTCATTCCATTATTCTTGCCATTTTTCTGAAGCAGTTCTGAAAGTTCTCTTTTGCGTCTTTATGACGTGTCATGAAAAACATAACAAACATGGCTGCTGAGAACCATGGAAAAGAAAGTCAGGCTCATAAAGTCATTGCATATGTCCGCATTCTTTTAGTTCAAGGGATCCAGAAATGCAGCTTTGGATCTTCTACAAAGTCGCCATGACCAGGAAAGGTATGTATCTTCTAATCTGCTCAGGATATCGAGGTGGTCATGCCACTGCAACTGAAACCCACACAAAAGACGACTTCTAGAACTGCTTCAGAAAGTGGGAAGAATAATAGGTGTGTCCAAAGGAAGGACTAGCAATATGTTTTTAAACTGCAGTAAATATTTTGAAATTTAACAATGCACCACAATTCTTATCCTTTTATCCTATTTAAGATTACAATATGTTTAGTTCATCAGACCAATCAGTCCTCAATATTGCTGCAAAATGTATCATTTAAAAAATCTTTTATTTATTTATTTGGTACAGGGTCTCACTATACAGCTTAGACTTACAATGATCCTTCTGTTTTCAGCTTTCCCAGTCCTGGGATTACAGTCCTGCATCACCACAGCCAGTTTTAGCACGTAGGGCATGTGGTACCAAGAATAGAACCTGGGTCCTTGCACTTTCCAGGCAGGTACTCATACTGCTGAGCTATCTCCCCAGCCTAAAATGTATCATTTAAGAAGAAAGAAATTTTCAGAGGGCTGAGGAAATAGCTCAGTAGAATAAGTGCTTGTCTGGCAAGCTCAGGGTCCTGAGTTCAATTCCCAGTTAAAAAAAAAATCAGAGAGCCAATGACAGTGATCTGGGTCTACTGTACAACATTCAGTGTAAAAGTACTTTATTATTTTGTGTTTATTTCCATATATCATAAACTCGGTAGCATAAGGTAATGCCAGTTTGGACACCTGGAAAATAGTTCTTGACAAAGTTCAGAGGAAATTTGGCTGAAAAACAAAATACTCCGTAAGCTATAGTTCATGCATGCTTCCTTTCAAGTAGTTGAGAATATCAAAATAGTGAAAAGTTATTTAATAGCATCACTCAAAATGAAAGTATTTCAAGTTTATTGCTCTTTATCTTCAATTAGTCTTCAAATGTTACAATGATTGGTGTATATATTTAAACATTCCCTGTCCTTTCTAGGCTGAAGAGCTGAAGTTTCTTTTCATGTACTTAGTCTCTTGAAGCAATTCACAGCAGTGTCAGAAACCTCATCTGGGAGGCATTTGGCTGGCTACGTCCTCATTTCAACAAGCCTGGTTTTACTTCTTTGCTTGGATTAGACTTTCCAGTACCTCCTCATACAGTGCAAAATAGAAGAAATTCTTATTTCATATTGTAATTCCCTGTGTTCCAGGGAACCGAGTGATGCTGCAATTTAGTATAACCAAGCTTCAGGCTTAATTCTGATTCCTCAGAAAATAAAATACTTGGATTTTAGTTGAGATATGCTGAAGTAGAAAGGGAATGTTTAAATATTTAGAGTTAAAGTGATTACCAGGATTATTATATTTAGAAAGTATTGAATGCTCTTTTTCACTCTTGGCTTTATTTGTTTATATCCTTTGTCATGATGATTTCTATTAATCTTCTATTACTAGATCACATATGTGGTGAATCATGCAACATGGCCTGACTACATTAAGCCACTTGTGTACTAGAGTGTTTCATGCGTGTGTGTGTGTGTGTGTGTGTGTGTGACAGATGATCCCAGTGCATGTGTTTTAAAACATTGCCACTATTATCACTACTGAACATACACAAATCTGCCTTTTTTAATCTCCTACACAATGTATATCCATACAATAGGGACAACTGGCTCATACTGTATGTCATGTTATTGAAAAACACACTTTGAAACAAAGAATAACACACCATTACTTAGTAAAGTCAAACTTTCAGAGATGTGTCTTAATGACTCAAAAAAAGTGTTTCATAGAGAGCTGACAGAGGAGGAAAATTTATTCTTTCCAGTTAAGAACATGAACCCAGTCAGGAAAGCTAGACAGACAAAACAGAACTAAATGAAAATGCTATACATAAGTGGATGTTTTTCTGCAGACTAACTGAGTGCTGTAGTCAGTCACTAAACATTTATTAGGATCTATTGCATATACAGAAGTTCTGTAGAGGACACTAGTTCTCCCTGATCATGGCACTCTGCTCCTGCTTTCTTAGGAACAGCTATAAATTCAAGAAGAGGTAGGAAACCCACAGACTGCCAAACAAATTCAACCCACAGACATATGCTGTTGGGCCTGAGCAATGTTTTGAATCAATTTCCAATTGAAAAATGAGGGCTGTTACTTAAAAAGAAAGAAAAGAGAAGGAAAGAGAAAGAGAAAGAGAAAGAAAGAAAGAAAGAAAGAAAGAAAGAAAGAAGACCGAGGTGTTTATTTATGTAGACCCTTCTACAAAAATCATCACGTGTTGCAACTGGCCCAGGATGCCTGGTACGTGAGCTGGTGGAGGGCAGCACCTCTGTGCTCCACACAGCACAAATTTGCTCAGCTCCCTAGTTCTCTCCTGTCTAGTTGTCTTTTGTAGATGTCTAGATGTATCTGGAAGCATTTGTAACTGGGAGTTCTGACATCACAGAAATAAAGAGCAGAGCAGAACCAGGAGATGGTTTCTACTTCTTTGCCAAGAAATTTTTCATTCCTCTTTACTTCACTTATTCATTTATTCTTGGAATTTTCTCAGTGTGCTCTCAGTTACAGAGTGAAAAACTGTGCTCTGCTCTTTGCTATTCTGAAGCAAGTCCATCTTCCTATCTTCTTTCCTTTGACCTTTTGCTATTGCTATTATTTTTGACAGATGTTAAACCCTGAACTGAATGGCTTTCTGTTCTGTTTTAGGGTCATGTGTTTCTTCTGCTAAACTGACTGTGGGCTCTTAAGCCAGACACTACATTTATCAGTGTTTTTTGATCCCTAATGTACTTCAAGCACTACAGGAAACAGTGCCTGTCTAAAGTCTCCTACCTCTGATTCTTAAGTTCCATATACATTCTTCAAAAAGTAAAGATTTATCACCATGTTTTCAGGGGTTACACTTCCCAATCATCCCCAACTCTCTTGGATTTTGGTGTTTGACACCCACCTTTCCATAACTCTTGTCAGAGGAAGACAGAACAAACATTCTATCACCTTGATTTCGTCACTGCCTCTCATTGAGCTCTCTATGTATCTGCCCTGCTAACTAGTTTCCAGTTTTCCTATTAAGGTGTTTCCCCACTTCAATTGATCCACCCATTTGCTAACCTATTTTCATAAAGCCACACTGGTAGGTAAAAGGTCATTTCCACTCCACTGTACAATCTGGAAGCCCTTAGCACTTGGATGCTACACTCTCACACTTTAGTTTCAATATGTAGATGTCCTAGTACCAATTGGTTTCAGATGCAGGAATGATACATTCTCCCAACCTCTGCAATGGAATTCTGAATGGTTTTCCCTAAAAGGAGAGAATAAAACAGAAACTACTTAATTTGGTGAATAGCCTAGACATCAGCTCTCCCAATTTTCTTTCTTACTTTTCATTCTAGACATATTTTGCAAGGAGCCCAGCATGCTTACATTATGGACCATCTACAGTACTACTTCACCAAACAGAGAAAAATTGAATTAAACATGGGAGTGAGTAATGAGAATTCTAACTTTTTCTTCTGTTTTTATCTGAGATTTTTTTTCTGCTTCATTTTAATTTTAGGCCTAAGAGTTTGTGGTTGTCTACCACTTCTGAAGTGTTCTATGTGGTGAATATGAATTCTTCAAAATTAAAGGATTTTTTTTGTTAAGGACATATCTTGAGCTACTTGTAGTTAAATTTCCATGCCAACCAAAACTGGTAAACAGACAAGAGACAGCTCTTCTCTCTCCCCCATAACTACACTCTACTCCTATACATAGCTGTATGGAGGAAATGAAACTGATAGCAAGAAATTGCTTTGCTGATTTTCACAATCTGATCACAATACTTAGAATGGAAATACATAAAAACTACCCTAGTATGATTTTTAGATCATAGTACAGGGAAAAATTGTCATCATTTGATTTAAGACAATGTGATAAATTAGTTACAATTATTGTTTTCTACCAGTATTAAAATGTTTGAAACCAACTGTTTATTGACATTTACTATGCAAAGTTTTTATTTACCTTTTTTAGTTTTCTTATTAAGACTCCACCCTCTAAAGAAGAAATACCAGTATAATTTGTATATCTCATAGTGGTGGGA
>PVKN010018145.1:0-16978 GCA_004027915.1 Capromys pilorides
CTCTCTCTCTCTCTCTCTCTCTCGTTTCCACTAAGCGGCCCAGCCTGGCCACAAACATGCAATGCTCCTGCCTCTGCCTCCTGAATAGCTGGGCTCACTGGTGTGCGCCACAATGTCAAGGTCGCTGTTGTAAAGCCCTTAATAATTGTAGACTTGGCCTTGTGCCTTGGAAGTGAAGTCTCATGGGCGACGTAGTGTGTTCATAAGCAGAGGCAGGTGCAGCCACGAGGCTTGCCGTTCCCTCTGCGCATGCCCCATTAGCGAGGAAGCTCAGCGAGGTGGGGGGGATTCCTGTCTCATGTCTCTGAGCAGGCTGGAAGTCTGGGAGCGCGAGGCCACCAGATGCTGATCCCTACAAGGAAGGAAGGCTGGCATTCCGGGGTAGGGGCAGGCCCTCTTCCTTCCACTCATCGCCTCCAGTGAATAAGCCAGAGATGGATGTTGGTGGAACACACACACATCAGAAGTGAAGGAAAAGCCACTGAGTTTACTCCACGTGTCAGTTCACCTTTCTGGCCGCTGCGGGACGCGGAGGCATGTGCATGCTGCGCACGATGTCCGCCGATGCTGCATTCCAGCTTCAGGCGCTGCTCGACCTAAAGACAGTGGCCAACTGCATGTTAACGATTGCAAATTAAATTTAATGGCTTCATTTTTACTAAGAGCAACGTTCAATATCAAATTAAAAGCTTACGACAGACGGAGAGTCCAGGGAAGAAGGAAACACTTTGATATTTTACTTCTTCTAACAGCACTTTCCCCCATGCTTTTTGGACAAGAGGCCTATGTTTGCATTTTGCTCGGAACCCTACAAATCACATAACCTTGTTTGCCCAAAGATCCTACAAAAAGTGTAAACCCAAGTTCAGAGGTCCCACCTCCTGGTAGGGAAAGTGTCTATTTTATTTTGAGTATAGGTGGGGGGTGTGTAGTGTTGTGCGTTGTGTGTGTGTGTGTGTGTGTGTGTGTGTGTGTGTGTGTATGTGTGTTTTCAGTTTGCTTCAGGCAGGATTTGTCAGACCACGCACGACAGGACGGTGGGTGTTGAAGCGCAGATGTAGCATTACCGCCACCTGGTGTCCAACCTCATGCACAGCACACAGCTCGAGGAGGAGGAGGAGGGAGGAGACAACTCTCCCTCAACCACCCCCCATGCTCCCAGAAGCTCCCAGCCCCAGTAACACTAGATTCCTCCTTGGCTGGCTGTGTTTACATTAAGGCAGATATGATGAGAGCAGAGGGTTCATCCACTTTTCATATACACCACTGCAGATACGGGGTGGAGAGTAGTACGCGTGTGGTTTCCTCTGCCTTCCCAGCTGCCCTCTGAGTGCGGCTGGTGGATCTGGTTCCCTTGAGTCAAAGCACACCCAGCTGTCACAGGCTGGAAAGCCTGCAGGTCACGGCTTCGCGCGGGAACAGCATCACTGTGGAGCCCTCAGGGGCAGCCGTGATCAAGGCAAGGGTGTTGGTGACCGGGCAGCGGCCAGGCTCTTACTGTGCTACTCTAGAGGCTGCCGCAAGATGAGTTCTGTTACTTACCAGTGATAAGATAAGAAAAAGGAGTAATTAACTGACTCTCCCAAACACAGGGAAGTTACTATAACAAGCGGTCCCGATCCCGTATTGGGCTGAGATTATGCACTAAAGGGAAAGCAATGCAATTCATTTCGTGATAAACGGTGAAGAAGAGAGAAAGGGAAAATGAAGACAAGGAGTGTGAACGACACGACTAAAGACGAATGAAGCGAATATCCTCGGATTTTAAATCTCCTGCTTCTTTGGTCAAGGTTCTGAATACTCCATCCCTTGGGGGTAAGAGGAGGATATTCATGGGGACCTGGAAGGGCCCTTTCCTTCACTACCGGTACACTTTGTAAATATTTTGGGTAAAATAATAGAGGCATCAAAAGACAAGAGCTGGTTAATATTTTTAAGCTAAATTCAATATATGTGAGTCTACAATTAACACATGTATACTAGAAGCATCACGATGCCTCATTTCAAATTATACTACAGAACTGTACTAACAGAAACAGTGACCCTGACACACAAAATAAACATGTAGACCATCGGAACCGAGCAGAAGACACAGAAACCAACCCCTGAACCACAGCCATCGGGTTCTGCACCGAGAAGCCAAAACTACGTATTGGGGGGTGGGGAGCAGACTTTTAGCAAATGGCCCTGGGAAATGTTTATAACCACTGTGGAGGACGAACTAGATCCCTGTCTCTCATCTTGTACAAAAATCAATTCAAAATGGATCAAAGACCTAGATAGAGGACCTGAAACTTGGCAACTGCTAAAAGAGAACGCAGCCTGCAGGCCCCACCCCCAGGGCAACTGAGACTGGGCGTGGTGGCCTGTGCCTGTAATCCCAGCTCTTGGGAAGCTGTAAACAGGCGGATCACTGAGTCAGATATAGTACTGAGATCCTGAACACCCTATAGACCCCTCCCTAAAATACAATCAATCAATCAATCAATCAATAAAAAAGCACATAGGGAAAACACTTGAAGCCATGGCACAGGCAGTGAGTGAGCTCCTGAGCCGCACGTCGGTAGCAAAGGGAATAAGACCTGGCAAATAAAAACTGCTGCTCAGCAAGGGAAACAACCAACCCAGTGAATAGAGTCTACAAAGTGAGAGAAACTACTCGCTAGCTACTTTTCTAACAGAGTATTAATAGCCATTATTATTATACTCTACTACCTGCTATCTATTATTACTGCTGCCACTATTATGCTATTATCTAGTAATACAGAGCATTAATATCAATACAAAAAAAAAAAAAAGAAAGAAAGAAAATACCAGTGAGGCATTATGAAAAAGGGCCAGGGATGTAGTCAGCAGCACAGCATCTGCCTAGTGTGCATAAGATTGGGAATTTGAAGGGGCCGGGGAGATAGCTCAGTAGAATAAGCACATGCCTGGCAAGCACAAGGTCCTGAGTTCAATCCCCAGCACCACAAAACAAGCAAACATAAAAACCTGGACAAAAAAAAGATTGGGAATTTGATTCCCAGTGCCAAAACAAAAAAAGAAGAACTCAAAAAACTTAATTCTAAATAATTAAATGACCTAATCAATAAATGGGCAAATGAACTGAACACAAAGTATACATGTCAAAAGGTATATGAAAAAATGTTCAACTTCTTTAGCTATTAGAGAAATGCAAATCAAAATTGAAATTCAACCTTAGCCTAGTCAGAGTGTCTAACATCAAGAATACTAAGTATGCCCGGCCCCCAGGGTACGTTGAGACGCTGATTGAGACTGTGGTGAGGGCCTGTAATCCCAGCACTTGGAAGGCTGAAAACAGAATTACCACGAATCCAATCTACATAGTGAGACCTTGTGGACCCTTGTACTAAATACATTAAAAAATATATATTAAGTAAATAAACACAGAAATAAATAGAAAAATACAGAAATAAAAAGTAAATGTTGGCGAGGATGGAGGGAGAAAGAAATCCTTGTACACCACCTGTACGAGTGTAAATTAGTGTAGCCACTATGGAAATCAGTATAGCGCTTTCTTGTAAAATTAAAACTAGAGCTGCCACGTTGCCCAGTTCTTCCACTACTTGCTGTATACCTAAAGGAACCAAGGCCAGCACAGCCCAGGGCTGCCTGCATACCTGTGCTTCTTGTGGCCCAATAGGCACTGGCCAAATGTGGAATGGGTGTAGGTACCGCTCCACAGATGTATAGATAAGAAAATGTGGTCTATACACACAGAGTGGTCTATTCAGCCTCAGGAAGCAGCGAATTCTGCTACTTAGGGTAGATGTGGAGACGATGACACTGAGTGAAGTAAACCAGGCTCAGAAAGAGAAATATTGCATGTTTTACCCAACATACAGAATCTTTAAGCAAATAACAATAAGGTAGAAGAGAGGCTATTATTAGACAAGGGGAGCGGAGTAAGAGAGCAAAGGATGGGGGACACAGAGGCAAATAATTGATAGACATGAGCAAAACATGTACACCCAAGATGTGAAAATATGGTGTGGGGGTGAAAGTGTGATGAGGGATAAGAGTGACCAAAGTTTGCTGTGTGCTAAACCAAGCACAGAATATTTCTTCTTAATCTTATGGGAAAAATCAAATGTCCAAGGTAGTACATACAAATGTGATAAACAGCATCACATTGGTACATCTTAGAGGTGCTCATTGTCCAAAAGAACATGAAAATAAACGGAGGAGGAAGAAGTGATGCTATATGACGCTGACGAAAGTGATGCATGAAATGGACAAAAAGCTTTTTCTTGGGAAAAAGAAAGACAATCACAATTTTGTCCTTGTGTCATACTTTTCTAGCCTGTTGCTTCTGAGAGACATGAAGTGAACACCTTGGTGTGACCGTCATCCTCTGTGGGCCTGTGTTTGTGGTGAGAGGCAACAGCCACTTCTGTCCATCATCTACCACCGTGTCCTGCTCAGAGACACTACGTGAGTAAAGATTTATCTTATTATAAACTGTCACAGAGCTGTATTGTGTCTACAGTGTGTGTGGTTATTGCAATCTGAACCAAAGCTGTTTCTACAAAAAGTCAAGTTTCCTAACCTGTCATTTGTAGCAAAGTCACTTTACAACTGTTTACCACTATGCTTGATTATAATGTGAAAGACTGGATTCCGAGTGTGCTAAGATGGTATTAGCTGGGTCCGTGTGATGGCACTAAGTTTAATGCTGCTAGGTTATTTTATTTTTATTTTTATTTTTTTTAAGTTTTTTAAAAAGCCAACCTATGTACTAAATTGCTTCCAAATAATTTTGTATTTCCTAAAGTGCACTGAGGTCATCTGGAAGATTGGCTGTTTCTGGTGACTGTTGTATTGAACAGCAGTTCTGGAGACCATTTTCCCCCTCCCCAATACAAAGCAGAAATGATAGGGCTCTGTTGTGTGAAATAATGTTGGTGGGCAACAGAGAAACTTAAATACTTGGTCTTGGCTGAGAAGCCTAATAGATTATAAGAGGAAGAAAAACTTAAAAAAAGAAAAGAAGCTTGATATCAATAGATAGACAGACAGACAGACGGACAGACGGACAGACAGATAATCTATATATACATATTCAAACTTAGGCCCTTTCCAGACAGGTGAGAGGCAACAGCTACTTCTGTCCATCATCCACTACTGTGTCCTGCTCAGAGACACTACATGAGTAAAGATTTATTTTATTATTAACTGTCGCAGATTTATATTGTGTCTACGATGTGTGTGGTTATTGCAATCTGAACCAAAGCTGTTTCTACAGAAAGTCAAGTTTCCTAACCTGTCACTGAGCTCCTCGCCCACCCAATATGTTTGTTTACAGCACCAGTGTATATTTTGAAGCTTTTAATGGGGAAGGGAAAGAGGAAGTTTAAAGGGGTAGATAAAAGACTTAATTGAGAAAGAAAAGTTTTGAGAAAAGGAAATTATTTTGATTAAATATACTTTATTTCATTGGGTATTCTGGACCACACTCAATCAACCATTTAGCTGCAGCTGAGTCACTCGGGTGAGGGCGTTGGTAAGCCACGCATGCGCACACTGTGCATCGCTTGAACGCTGTACTTTATGGAGCTTATTTTATGATTTAAAATAGTCTACTGTCCATAAAACGAATGTTACTGTCTCCTTATTTGTATGTTTACTTTGATATTTGAAAAGTTATGTACTGGAAAGGCCACTCATATTTATAGAGCAGATTGGATTGTATGCAACTTTTTTTCCTGAATTAACAGAAATTAAAAAATGAAAACAAACAAAAAGTCTACTATGTGCGCATACATATCTGCCCAGATGAAACTCAAAAAAATAATAGGAAAAAAAATCATAGGAAAATTTTACGTCTAAAAAAAAATTAATTCCTCCCACACATTCTTTTTATGGTGCCAGGAATTAAATTCAGGGCCTTGCGCTTGCCAGGCCAGCGCTGCGCTACTGCGCTATTTGCCCGGCCCTATCTTCTTCCTTCTAAACTTTCTTCTATCTAATCTGTACCTATACCTTATGTATAGTTGTACATATTTTAAAATTTGAATCCCATCATATTTTTTAAATTTTGTATTTTATTAATATATATTTGTAGTACATAATGCTTATATTCATTGTGCCATCAGATTTCTTTAAATTTGGAACTGTAATTTTATTTAATTTATTTTCCCTGTGCTGCTCTACTTTATTTGCTCTCATGAATAATACCAGGCACAGGGGCTGGGGATTCAATCCCTGGCCTGCTGTACCAGCCTCGTCCCCTGGGGGCATACTGAGATCAGGATTGAGACTGGGCATGGTGGCACACCCCGATAATCCCAGCACTTGGGAGCCTCTAAACAGGAGGATCACTACAAGTGTGATTTACTCAGCCAGACCCTGTAGATCCTGTACTTAACACATAAAATAATAGTAGTAGTACTAATAATAATAATAATAATAATAATAATAATAATAATACCACCATGGTAAATGTCTTCATATAAAAACTTTTAACACTTCTCGGTATTTCCTTGGAAAAAATTCCTCAAAGTGGTATAACTGGGTCAATAGGTATCAACTTTGAAGAAAACCTGTCACATAGCTCTATAACAAGATAAGCCCATTTATATTTCTACCAATAGGATATGAAATTACCTGTTTCCTTACACCTACTGCAATGCTGAATTTTTTAAGCCTTTGCTAATTTGTTAAGTTTCAATCTATACCACTGTTTGAGTCTGCATTTTCTTAGACACCAGTAAGCCTGAATACTTTTAATGTTATTAAATTTTTTTTCAGTACCAGGGATCAAACTCAGGACCTTTAGCTTACCAGGCAAGCATTTATTCCACTGAGCTATCTCCCTGGCTAACGTTATTAGATATTCTAACACTTGTCTATTGGGATTTAAATATTAAATAAATAAATAAATAAATAATACAATCGGGCTGGCGAGATGGTTCAGTGGTCTAAAGGGCCTGCTTAGGAAAGTTCAGGCAACTACAGGGACTGCGGTTCGAGCCCCGGCACCACATGCTGCGCCAGCCCCACCACCAGGGCAGGCTGGGCCAGCCACAAAATAAATAAAGAAACAAACAAATAATACAATCATATTTAAGTATTTAAAATTTATTTTAATACATGGTAAGAAGTAAAACTATAATTTAGAAAATTTTCCAAAATCTTACCCAGTTACTCCCATACCACTTAGTCAATTTTTTATGCTTTAATATATGATTAAATCCTAATTATATTGAGGTTGCTTTCCGACCTATCAGTCTAGCTCATTTAGCTGTCAACTTGTTGCCAGGGCTAGGGAAGAGAGGAATGAGAAATTGTTTAATGGTATGGAGTTTCAGTTTTGGAAGATGAAATTTTGGGTGGATGATGGCTGTACACCTATGGGAAATGTAGTTAATGTTACCGAACACGTAAAACCATCAGGATAATACATACTACATTATGCACTCTGCTTTGAATGTGTTCCCCAAAGTCAATGGGCTGGCAGTTGAATCCCCAGGGCAACCCTGCTGCGAGGTGAGACACTGAAGGAGCTATAAGCTCAGTTCTGTGGATTCACGTTACCATTGCAGGAGCAGGATCCTTGTCTTGAGAGTAGGAATGTTATAAAACACATAGAAAATGGGGAGATGGGCCGGGAAGATAGCTCTGTGGCACAAGCGCCTGCCTAGCAAGTGTAAGGTCGTGATTTCGAACCTGGGTCCCACCAAAAAAAAAAAAAAAAAAAAAATGGGGAGACAGACTTCGTGGAGCTGTGGAGGGAATCTCAGCCAGGGGAGGATGGGGGGCAGTGGAAGGGAAGGGGAGGAATGGATCCACATGCAGTATGTTCTGTACATGTACCAGCACTCCAAGATGAATATGCTGTATTCATCATGTATCACAACATATACTAATAAAAATCCATTTGCTCTTTTTTAAAAAAAACAAGAGATAAAGACTTTAAGTATTTTTTTAAAAAGTGAGCTTGGCTTCCTTGCTCACTCTCATATTATCCTGCCCTTCAGTGATGATGCAGTAAGAAGGCCCTCGTCAGGTGCAGGGCCCTTTACGATGTATTTCCCAGCTGCCATGATGTCCTTTAGAAATTATGCAGTCTCAGGCATTCCATTACAGCTGCATGAAACGGGCTAAGATTGGGTGGAGAGCCAGCCCAATGGCACAAGCGTCTGCCTGGCAAGCCCAAGGTGGGGGGGGGGGGGGGCGGCTAGCTCATTTCGTAGGATCATATCACAATTTTTTAAAAAGTCACTAATTTCATTTAAAAATGCCTTTAGGAATTTCTGGACAGATGAAGGTGTGGAAGTTCCTGAAGGATAAAACGGGCCTGAAAACTCCATGTGTCTTCCCCCACAACAGTGGCAGTGGACCTATGACCCACATGTCTCAGTGGGCTGTTTGTATCACTGCAATCTCTAAAACATGCAACATCACTGCCCTCTGCCTTTCCCCACACACTCTTCCAACTAGCTGTCCACTGTAACCATTGCAATGTCCTTTATAGTAATCTGGTGTACAGCTGCCTGGGTTGCACCAGCCCACCCGCTCCCAAAGTATGAACACACGCCCCACCATCCCTGAAGGCACTAGATCTACGCCTACCTCCTCATCCTCTTTTAACCTACTACTGTCAAAATAACAAACACGTGGGTTTTCCTGGCTCCTGTGGCTTCAACCTGCCCTTTTTGACCATTTGTCAGGAAGATCTGGCCTCAGTCTGTGCCCAATCTAGATGTATGTAATGGTATTCACTGTTCTTCCTAGGGGATTCCTGTAGGTTGTTGGCCTTGTTCCTCACCTTACCGATAACGTTGGATAAAAACATCACCTACTGGAAAGTAAAAATGATGTTTCTAAAACTAGTTTTGAAAAAAGAAAAAAGTTCACAGTGAATCCATTTCATGAGCCTATTACAGGAGATACTCAAATGGAAGGGAGAGAAAAGTGTTCTGTGGGTTCAAAACAGATGCTTGCCTAATGTTGATCTGAGACTTTTCTGATTTTTTATTATGTCTCACTACAGACAGGACTTACAGTGATCCTCCTGTTTTCAGCCTCCCAAGCACTAGGACTATAGGTGTACACCACCACACCCAGTCTCAGTCCTCATCTCATCTTGCCCCAGGGCAGGGCCAGCAAGGCACCCTGGGGATCCTCGCCATCTGCCTAAGCAGGCGCTTTAATCCTGACTTTTCTGATTCAAACAGGGTCTCACGCTATCTTTTCCCACCAGCTGGTCTCTCAAGACACACCCCTTCCAATACATTTGACCTCCAAAGAAAGGAGTTGGCCCTCAGTTCTCCTTTCCCCCAGAAGGCTCCACTGTAACCACGCGACATAAATAGCAGAGGCCTCTGCTCACTACACCCACCAACTCATCTTAAGAGGTGATACTTGCCTATGTCCAGAGGAAAGGGCCCCTCAAAGGTTCATCGCAGACCAAAAACAAAAACAAAAAACCCCGGCAGCCATTACCTACAGTTCCCTGACTGTACTGAAAACAGCAAGTTTTAAAGGATGATGCGACCTACCTGCCTCCAAACAAAATGTTTAAGACCTGAAATCCCAATACAGATATAATGCATATTACAAACCCTAGACATACATGAGAGCTATCCTCATCACACCACCAATATAGTGGAGAGAAAGGAGGGATTCGCAGGATCTACAGGAAAGATGACAAGGAGCTGGGAACAATGGTTTCTGAGAGTAGTGCCCCATCCTGGGTGAAGAATAGAAGAGGAGCAGGTTGGACTGGCGGGAGAGGGGCCGGGAAAGGGAAACGCAATAAGAAAGGTAGGTGAAGACGTGGGTTGTTTAATGCGGTGCGTAAAGAGGATGGAAGGGGAGCAAAAGGCGACCAACAGAATCACACTGCACCCGGGACATTAAGCTCCTCCCACCTTCGTGATGTGCCTAAACGTCATGAAATACCGCGAGAGTTCACACCCCAACTAACCCTCCCTTAAGACCCGCCCACAAGGTGCCCCGCCCGCTACGGTCGGGCCCCGCCTCTGCAGCCGGGCTCCGCCCCTCGAGCCCTGCGTAATTCGGCGCTGTCAATAAAGTTGTAGCGGTTTGTTGTTGCGGAGGACAACATGGCGGCCTCCATGCTGGGCTCGTTGCTGCGGACTTTCCGGCAGGTCAGGCTTGCACCTTTAACTCCACCCTCACCCCTCACCTCTGAGCTCCACAGCCTGCGGGTCCCCCACGACCCTGCTACTTGTACAGCCTACTGTGGACCAGCCCCCGGGCCTTCGCGCCTCTCTGCTGGATTCAGGGCCTGTCCAAGCTGCAGGTGTAAATTAGGTGTTATTAATCGGATAACCGACTCGCGTTGAAAGCTGCGAGACTGACTCTGATATGCAGATAAGGAATTGAGTGTCGGCACGGCAGAGGAAGGGTCCGAAAATTGTGGCCTTAAGAGACTGCAGCCGCACAAAGTGAATGAAATCCATCCGCCAGGCAGGACGAAATCCAGGGGAACGTGCGGCCCTCTAGCGAGCGATGGCAGAATCTGAAGGAGTGGCGACCAGGCCGCTGAGCTGCAGGGCTTCTAAAAATAGCTCTGAGAATTGGCTGTAGAGTGCAGTGGGAAAGTCGTTGGGACCGCGAATAAAGCAGAATCAGGGGTTTTGCAGAAGCGGCCAAGAGAATGGGAGGGAAGAAATTAGAGACGATGAGGGTGGTAAACAGGTGCCGAATTGATACTTCAGTTTCATTTGTGCTGGTCTCATTGACAAAAAGTTCACTGTAGAAGCATTTCATTTCCTCATGCGACTTTTATTTAGTAATAAAATGGAAAGGGGCTGTTTTCTCTTTTTTGTTAATACACTGAAGAATAGCTCCCCTATACTTAGTTTATTTCGTTAAATGTTTACCTTTTCTATAAACTGCAGAAAACCATCGTTATTTTCTAGTTATAATTTAGTTAACAAGTAGTATTTCCTCTGGTTTGAAAGAGACAAGTATCTAGCAGTTGATGCTATACCCCTTTTTGCCTGTTTTTGTTGGCTAGAACTATAAATCATTAAAAAAAAAAAACTATAAATCGTTAGCGAAGTAGTGTTAATAATTAGTGTCCGTGACAATTTCTAAGTTCCCTTTGACCTTGAAATTCTGCTTTGTAATTTATCCTGCAAACATATCTTGAAATGATTCATGTTATTATTTACTGTAATACTGTATCGTAAGTGGTGAGGTATGTTGTATAGTCTTCACTGACCACCAGCAAATTGCAAGTTAAATAATGATGCACCCATTGAGGACATACTATGCAATTTAAAGAAAATGAAGATTTTTATATACAGATATGAATAGTTATCTCAGAAGTATTGTTAGGTGAAAAGAAAGGACTGAAATGGGAAGAGAAATGTAGACATGCATTTCCACAGACAAGTCTCTGGAAGGATGTAAAGAAAGTAGCAAGTGGGTATTCATGGCAGGTGGGAATCACTGCACGAGTGAGGAAGGAGGTGAGAGGGGGTCTTCGCTATGATTTTACTTTTTGGATACTAGCCTAAGAAAAAGTTAAACAGTTAAAAAGTCTCCAAGAATTTCTCATCTTCCAACTCATGTTTTTTTTTTTTCCTTTTTAAAAACATTTATTTATTTATTTATTTATTTGACCGACTCAACCTTCCCTGGGGGTGCAGCTGGTGCAGCATGTGGTGCCAGGGATCAAACTGCGCTCTCTGAGGTTGCCTAAGTTTGCCTAAGCAGGTGCTTTAGACCGCTGATCTATCTTGCCAGTCCTTCCAACTTATGTTCTTGACCTCATATTACTTATTACCTCTCTATATGCTCATAAAAGTTGTTCTGAAATAGTAAGTCTGTTATTTTGAGTTATTAAAGTAACCCACCTGTAATCCCAGCACTTGGGAGGCTGAGGCAGGAGGATCGGTGCAAGTTCGAGACCAGCCTGGGCTACAAAAGTGAGGTCAAGGCCAGTCTGAACTGCATAGCGAGACCTTGTCTCAAAAAGACAAAAATAAAATAAAGTAACCCAGAACCACTTTTAAAGAAATCCTAGGTCCTAGTGACCAGAAGACTTCAGAACTGAAGCACACTCCCTGGACCTAGGCCTGACTCCCCTCACCCTTCTCACATTCGTTGCCACTGTCTTTTATTTAGGTGGTTCCTCCTTCAGCCTCAGGCCAAGTTCGAGGTTACTATGTAGACTGGAAAATGTTCCGAGATGTTAAGAGACGAAAAATGGCTTATGAATATGCAGATGAGAGACTGCGGATCAATTCACTCAGGAAGAATACCATTTTGCCAAAAGATCTTCAGGTTAGCTAATGAATCCCTTTCTACAAATCTGACTGACGTGAGATCACTTTGTGATACTGTTTGTTGTGATTTAGTACCAGTATAACTTCTAAAGAATCAAACACTCCAAGTCAACATATGCAGATAACCTCTAATCTGACTCTGGGAAGTTTCATCAGACAAAAGATGAGTCTTCACTGCTAAGTAGCCTTTTAGCCATTTCATCATCCAGTTGCAGGAAAGTACTGATGAGAGATTACCACAGAGAAAGTGGGGTATTATTTTGACCCAAAGTTCTCTGCATTTTAAGCCTGCCCTTCATCTCAAGGCACAGGAGGCACTGGGAGGTGTTGCTGATGATGACAGGTGTTAGCCAGAGCATCAGCAGCTACAAGGAGCCACAGGTGGCATCTGGGATGGCAATCATGCACCTTTGTGATTTCTCTTAGGACGTAGCTGATGAAGAAATTGCTGCCCTTCCCCGGGACAGCTGTCCTGTTAGAATCAGAAATCGTTGTGTCATGACATCCCGTCCCCGTGGTGTGAAGAAGCGCTGGAGGCTTAGTCGTATTGTCTTCCGTCACTTAGCTGACCATGGCCAACTTTCTGGGGTCCAGCGAGCCATGTGGTAAATCAGCTCCAGAACCTACTGAGCTTTCAGGGTAACCAGCCCCTGCAAGAAGAGACTTTCTCAATAAACAAAACCCTAATTTTTATAGGGGTCCAGTGTACTTGTCTACCTTGTCTATAATTAAGTTACTTTTAAATTTTGTATGAAGAAGTTTGTCTGTTTTATTCAGTGAATTACATTTTTGATTTAATAGTTATACTGTTCCCACATGCAATAAAATATGGAATAAAAAATGTTTTATGAAAACATGCTGTGATTTTTTTTGTCCTGTAAGGGTTCTTGTGTTTTTAAAAGAATGTTACTTCATAAACAGTAGTTTCTTACAGATGACTCAGCCAACTAAGGGGTCATTCATGAATGGCATTTTGACACCCGCCTGCAAAGTTTACCTTACGTATTAATTATTATTAGAGAAACAATGGGTTACAAGTAAAAGCTGGCAAAAAGAAACACTTTTTCTGACTCATCTCAGGACCTCCAGCACGAAATATGCCACTAAGCCCCGATAGTCTATGCAAAGAGGAGAAAGATGCCTTGGAATGGCATTTATCCCCTCTACTCCTACTTATTTACATGCTGGACAAACAAGGGTAGCAAAGGTTGACTTAACTGATCAGCCCAATGACAAAGATGTACATAGCAGTATAGAAGAATGTACTTATCAGAAAAATATTCATGGGAGATGGTACTTAAGTCAGGTGACAAGTGATGAGAGTCACTGCAGGAGTAAAGCACAAAGAGAAATACATAAAACAGCAAAACTAGTCACTTAAAAGTATCAATATGAAGCATAAGACAAAAGCCACATTCACAGAGCATTTCATATATCCAATACCAGGTATGGGAGAGTTTTAAATGACACTAAAGCCACGCATGGTGATGCACACCTGTAATCCCAGCACTTGGCAGGCTGAGGCATAAAGGTCCCCTTGATCCAGCCTGGGTACATAGTTCAAGGTCAGTGTAAACTGCATAGATAATTCTCCCTTGATAGCTGTGTGGTAGATGGTCATAAAAACCTGTTAGGATGTCTGAACTGTCAATCTAGAGCCTGAACTAAGGTAGTCAATGGCAGCAAAGACTTCTTCTAGGGCAGTTGGATTTTCTTTTTCTTTTTTTTCACTGTGTTTGTTTGAGACAAGCTCTCACTATGTAGCTCCAGCTAGCCTTGATTTATGGTGATCCTCCTGCCTCGGCTCCCCCACCACACCCCCAGTGCTAGGATTATAGGTGTGTACTCTTACACCTACCTTATAAAGACAAAAGACTAATAATTCAAGATGTAATATGGGTTTTCTGGGTTCCTGCTGAGATGGCAAAGGGCAATTTCAAGATAAAAAATATGAAAAACACATCAGATTCAGGATGAAAAGATAGTTGAGGTTTCAGTGGCAGTGTTGAGAATGCCAGGTGGAATTCAACTCATTAGCAGTCTGTAATTCAAGGACAGCTTGGAAGGAGTTAGCACAATATACCTTGGATATGTATTTCCTAAATTCATATGGCAATTCACCAACTGGTATCTAGTATCTCTGTTATGGTTTGTGTCTTGTCCTCCCAAAGCCTCATGCAATCATGAGGGGGACTTGTAGAGTTTGAGACTTGACTCATGATCCACTGCGATTGTGTTTTAGTACTGATGGGATTATGGGTGTGACCTAAGGTGGATAGGCTGAGGCAGAGAGCCTGAATGTAATAAGGAGAAATAGAGACAGACTGGCTGTTGTGCTCTGCTGCCCCGATGATAGGTTGCCTCTGTCACGACTGTTGCTATTACGCCACCATGAACTGGATGCTCCCTACCCTGTTCCACTCAGCCTTGGGCCAGCCGAATATGGACCGAAACCTCCAGTAACTATGAGCTAAATAAAACTTTCCTTCCTTCATTTTGAGTGTCGGGTATTTGTCCCAGCAATGAGTAAAAACTAAGACAACCTCAAAGTGTAACTAGTATTAAATCATAGCAAATTTGCTAATTTTTGGCATGTTTCCAATACAATTTCCCATTCCCTTACCAACTTTTGGGTCATTTGATTGTAGGCATAATCTATGCATTTCATCTAGTTGCCATCTCTCTACAATCCTTTTTGCTTCCTAAGTGCCTTTCTTACCCTCTTCTCCTTTTTTTGTCTTTTATTGGAGGAACCAAGCTGTCCAACCATTTCTGGCCACATTTCATGCATCTTTTTTTGTCTCCAGTTTCCTGTAAAGTAATATCTAAAGGATGGACTCAATTCAAGTTGTTTTTAGGGATATATTTCTATTAGTGCCAGTGTTTACTTTCCTATCACGTATGCTTATATTTATCAGCGAGTTCAGGTAGGGTCAGATTAATCCTTGCATTTGAAGTTCACCACTAGGGCTGGGAAGATAGCTCCATAGCACAAGTGCCTGTCTAACAAGTGCAAGGTTGTGAGTTCGAACCCCGGTCCTGCAAAAAATGGCACCCAATGTGCCATTTGTGGTCATAGTAGGTGTGTTTATCACGTATTATGTAGTTTAAGTTAATATTATATTTAGTTTCCTTTTAGATTTGAAGTCATGAAGTGCAATTTTCTCCAAAACTTTAGTTGCAGTGAAATGCCATTTTAGTATCTATATGCTTTCTTTCATACATTACATCTTGATGCTTTAGAATATATCCATAGGGCTATTTTTTTTGTTTTTGAAACATCTCAATATTTAGTTGAGGCTGCTCCTCCTGCCTCAGCTGCGATTACAGGAGTGTGCCACCACGCCTGGACAGAGTTCAATTATGATAGTATCATTAAAGCCTATTTTTTCACCTGTTTTGAAGAGCTACATACCATATTCTAAAACTGTCATATGCACTGTTTTTATTGTCCTTTTTTTCCCTGGTCTTTTTACTCATGTGCCAGCACCATAGAGAGAACACTGTTTATTAACTTGCTAGGAGCTGCTGAGGCTGGAAACTGATCACCTGTGGGAAGGCAGGAAGAGGCCATACTGCCAAAAGCAGTCAAGCTGCCTCAGTCTTTGAGGACCAACAGATTCCTACATTTACTAAAAGCTATTATCTCATCTACAGGCTATCTTCTGTACATTAATTTTAGATTCTACCACTTCTACCAAATTCTCTAACTACAGTTTGGATTCATGCACCTGAGCTTTCTTTCATGTTATGTGGTTTCTCTTTACCATACTGGCTGTTACCTCACTACAGTGCACTGACAAAGGTCACCGGCGCCTTTCTTTGCCTTGTAATTTTAAGAAAGCCTTTCTGTGTGACATGCTTCTGGACAAACACATAGTAAAACTATTGTTACATAAAAATCCAATTTATTGAACATAGGAATAGATGGACTTTCAAAGTAATTATTTCTACTTTATGGTTATTTTTAAAGCTATCTGATCCACGGTAGAACTGGCACTACATGAAGATGCTTGTCTATCACTTCAATTCTATATTCATAAACAAATATATTTAAATCTAGATAGAAACATTTGTGATTGGATTAGTGCATGGTAGTCCCTGCTCTCTGCACTGCCCAAGCTGGCAATAGGCGAGCATCCACTCTACAGCAAATTTGAAGCACAAGCACAAATTTGAATTTTATACAAAAATTCAGTTTTGCTCTTATTCTTACATTAGTGGGAGCTGATATCTGTAACTTACAGGCAAGCATACACTTTTGTTTTCTACCTCCTAGATGAACAAAAACATACACAATGTATTGTTTTCCTTAGGTAAGACTTGTTTTTTATATTTCAATGAAAATACCATGTAACCTTTACATAAATAAAATGACCAGGATACTAATGAAACCATCTTTGGAGGAAGTACTTAATATGCATCTTATTTAAATAAATCCTCCAGTAAGAAATGGAGAATTCATTGCCTTTACTTTGAAGGCTCTGTAGCTATCTGTCAAATTTCTATGTGCAGCTCACCAACATTCCCTTATTGGAAATACCAGTATTTCTGAATCATAGTTTTCAAAAGGACTTTAAAGTCTTAAAATTCTGAATCTCCTTTGGCTTGCTTCTCTCTTGATTCCACCCAAGCTTTATTAATGGTTCGCTTCATATCATCATCTCCATCTTCATAAATCTTCTTTA
>PVKN010018146.1:0-16957 GCA_004027915.1 Capromys pilorides
GAGTTCTAGATTTCTAGACATTACTAATTATTATGCTGCAGGATTGTGTTTCTACTAGACCACTTAATTAGTTTCATCTAGACTGTTATAATTCCTTGGCCTCATGTTGTACTTATTGAATCAGACACTGTAGAATAAAGTTGAAGTGAATAAATTTATCAGTAACTCAATGTCCACTATTTTACTGTTAATATTTGGCAAATTTTACTCCCTGTTTATTGTGCTCACAATGCATGTATGTTACAATGTTTGTTATCTTCTAAGACACAATATCAAAAGTTCATAGTCTAATTAAAACACAAATGAAAGTATATATTTATGAAAAATATGTTTATCAAGGAATGCTATGCAGATATATGAAAGACAGCAGTAAATAATATAGGATGATGTCATATCAAATGCAAAAGTTATATTGCCAAGCTTTGCCCTGGAGATGTGAAGGACTGGAATCCAGAGTGAGCCACCTGCCATGGAAGAATGGTGGTGAAGAGGAGCCTGTTTGACAGAATGGAGCTGAGTGCCTGCTCTTGCATGTCACCTGCGTGCAAGCCAGAGAAAAGCGGCAGCCTCTGAAGTGAGATGGATATCTCACTGCCAGATTTGTAGCTCTGTGTGTTGGGTGGTGGTGGAGATGAGGGAGATGCACCTCAACACCGGATACCTCTAAACATCTCGATGCTTGGTGATATATACTCTAAAGAGCTGGTCTGATAAAGCTGTATTTCTCTCTACCTGAATATTGTTTGTCATGCCTATCATTAACTTTTGGTAGCTCCCAGGTCCTTGGGGAGAGAAGTGACACACAGTCTTGCCTTTAGCCAGTAGTATCAGAGGATGACATGGCAACTTGACTGCATTTAATTGGAAATAGCTTAGCTCTTGAGAGTTACAGTGGAATGAGTTGACAGTGCTTGGAGGTTTTGTCCTGCATCTCTACTTCTTTCTCAAGAAGAATTTTATCCAATTTCTCCTTTAGCCACATAAGCATTTTAAATTGAGTTACTCTACACAGTTGTTGGGAAAACCAGGAGTATAATTGTGACATGTACCGCTGGTAAGCTATGTTTTATAAATGTTTATAATTAAAAATATTTTTAAAAATTAAACTGCAAATAGATTTTCCAGTTCTTCAGCTATTTCCCGTTGAATATATTTCACCCTTCAAAGCAGCTAATTACATTTGGTTATACTTATTTAACTTTTCTGATGTCACACATTTTCATCTTTCTTTCTTACTCTAGCTAGGGTACCCCAGTTGCAAAGTCCAATCGCACCCCTAACGCCCATCCTAGTACTGTTTGGTATAAAGCACACAAGAAGTCTAAGCTGACTTAGCTCCAATAGCTGAATGTCATCAATGGTATGAAACTTCTAACACGACCCTAAGCATATTGCCATCCCTCTGTGCTTCTTCTGCAACTGAGTGAGGCACGGGTGGCCCAGAGGTAGTGGCCACACTGCAGGAGGCAGAGAAGTAACCAATAAAGAAGGGGCCAAGGGCAAGTGATGCCCTTCAAATGTAAGTAAACCCTAGCTCTTAGTAGCCTGCTTAGCTGCAAACTCATCCATGTACAATCAAGACGACCTATCACAATTGCAAAGTGGGTCCAATAAACAAAAATGAAATTTTAATCCTAAAAGTTTGAGGGAGGGAAGAAGGTGCAGGAAGAAAAAATGATACTTATTAAAAACCAATATCCTACTCTGAATTTGTAGTGAAATGGAGCAGGAAACCCCTCTGGTCATGGATCTAAAATAGAAACATCACAATTATATCAGTCTGAGTTTGACCAGATAAAAAGAACCACAGATAGATAGATAGAAAGATAGATAGATAGATAGATAGATAGATAGATAGATAGATGATGGAGGGAGAGGGAGGAGAGGGAGAAAGAAAGACAGACAGATAGACAGACAGTGACAGAGAGACAGAGAGACAGGGGGAGGGAAGGGAGGGGAAGAATAGAAAGAGAATGTACAGCAAAAAATTTGCCCACATAATGGTAGTCATAGAGAAGCAAACCCAAAATCCAGCCAAAGCCAGCGAAGCCTATAACCTGTGAAGTTAACTGGAGCTGCAGCATGCAGGCACAAGTTCCTCTTTCGTGCGGGAGACTAAGCTCTGCTTGTAACAAATTCCAGTAGATGGAATCAGACTCCCATGGGGTGTGTAACACAGCCACTATATTTTCCATGAACTGATGACAGAGTTTAATTGTACCTATGTGTCTTAGTTACTTTTTACTTGTTGCTGGGACAAATACTGACACTCAAAATGAAGGAAGGAAAGGTTTATTCAGCTCACAGTTGCTGGAGGTTTCAGTCCATATTCGGCTGGCCCAAGGCTGAGTGGAACAGGGCAGAGAGCATTCAGTTCATGGTGGCAGAACAGCAACAAAATGGTGACAGAGGCAACCAACCAACCAGGGCGCAGAGAGCAACAGCCAGCATCTGTCTCTCTGTTTCTCTTTATATTACATTCAGGCTCTCTGTCTCAACCTATCTGCCTTAGGCCACACCCATAATCCCAGAAGGACTCTGACCCATAATCCCATCCATACTAAAACACATAATCCCAGTGGATCAAGAGTCAAGTAATCCCAGCAGTACTCAGACCCATAGTCCCATCAGTACTAAAACACATAATCCCGGTGGATCATGACTCAAGTCTCAAACTCTAGAAGTCCCTGTCCCATGATTGCATGAGACTTTGGGGGGACAACTAGATATAAACCATAACACTATGTAATCCTGCATAGTAAATTACGTATCTGTAAATTAGGTATCTGATTGAATAACTGGGAGCTGTCGTCTAACTACGTTGACAGATAAAGCTGACCACCACAGTATTCAGACAACATTTGAACTGAGATGACAATCCCCACTTCTGGGTGTTGTTATAATAATTAAAAAGGCTCATATGGAGAGGTGCCTGGCTGTGAGGGGATCGCCATGAACATAGATCTCCTTTTCACCTTTCCCCCCTCACTTCCACCCTTGGTCATCCTTGAGGGGGTTTGTATTTCAAATATGTTTCTCTGAGCCGCATGCACATGTTGTGAGTTCCATTATATCAACCAAGGAGGTTCACACTCCCCATTGCATTCACACAACTAGAGTTAGTCAGGGGCATCCCTTCCTTTCATATCTAGGGAGAACACAAAACAAAATATACAAATGCATGACAAATCAGATCAAACACACTTACAACCCCTCTGCCAGTTCTCGAATATTTCAAGTGAAATGCTTTTCCCTAAGGTGTTTGCCAATGGCTGGCCTTATAGCTCCTTCTCAGTCCATTTTTCTACTGTGCCTTTTTCTGTCACCTCTGTGCTATAATTCATTCACCCAGGCAAAACGCTCAGCACATGCTCCTGTTCTTTGCCATCCCAAACTGCACTCCCACTGAGAATTCTTATACAAGCAAATCAAGGTAAGAATTTTAGGAAAGAGCAAAGATTTGCCTTTAATTAACATCCTCACAAGCTAGGAAGGTAGCTCAGTAGTGTAAGTGCCTGCCCGGCAAGTGCTAGGTCCTGAGTTCAAACTCCAGGCATGTTGTGCATGCCCCAAAACCAGGTGTGGTGGCACACGTGTACAATCCCAGTGCTGGAGAAGCTGATACAGGAGGATCACTATGATTCTGAACTGTATAGTGAGACCCTGTATCTAAAATTAAAAATAATGATAATAATAATTAACATTCTCTCTCTTTATGAAATAAAATGTCTAGTGCTTCCTCCATAATTTTTATTTTGCAGTACCAGGGATTGAACTCAGAGCCCTGCACTTGCCAGGCAAGTGCTTAGTCCATAAATATTATATAGCAATAACTCTAATTACATCTGATTCCTCTTATCTTCCTTGGCCCCTGATCTCCTAACAAACTCTTTATTTTTCCTTTCTCTTATTCTCCTTTTTGAAATCAAAGGAATGATTGCTTCTTCCAGGTTAGGAGCAGTAACCTTCTTCCTTCTTGGCTACAACAGATTGCGTCTCATCTCCATCAAGCACTTCTGGGGGTTTGGATGATTATTAGAGAGGAATGCAGAGTTGAGGAGCTTTTGGAGCAACACATCCAAAATCTCCTGAGAAGCATGGCTAGAGATTAACAGAAAGCCCATCAGACCACACGTCCAAGTAAGATCGAAATGCCTTAAGGAACAAATGCTATCCTTTTGTCTTCCCCAGATAGGTAAGGAACTATGAGTAGCCCACTAGGTGATTGAGTGTACAATGTATCCAATGCATTTAGAACATAGTTTTGCAAATAATAGACATAAATTTAAAACTATTGATTGAATTAATAAATGTAAAAGAAAAGTTTCTGAGGCACTATCTTTATACAAATCTCAGTATACTCAATGGTCCTGGTATGTATAATCTTTCTCCCCACGACATTGTGAATTTTAGTTTGCATAGCAAGAAGAATTTTGCAGATAAGATTGAGAATCTTTTTTCAAAAACTATATTTAGTGCAAGATCTACAGGGTCTACAGGGTCTCACTATGTAGATCAGACTTGCAAGCAATCCTTCCGTTTTCAGCTTCCCAAATGCTAGGATTACAGACACATGCCACCATGCTCAGTCTCAATCACTGTCACAGCATGCCCTGGAGATGGGGCCAGCATGGCAAGCGAAGATTGAACCCCTGCCACTGCCCTCTGCCTAAGTGGTGCTTTAGTTCGCTGAACTGTCTGACTGGTCCTTAAGAATCTTAAAATAGAGAGTACTCGGGATTTTTCTTTTGTGTGGATAAATATTATAATAATTGTCCTTTCAAGTGAAAAAGAAAGGCAGGAAGGTCAATGGCAAAAGTAATGTCTGAAGTAATGCTGCTTAGGAGATTACAGAGGGTCTCAAACCAAGCCAGTAGGCAGCTGCTGAAAGATGGAAAAAGTAAGGAAACCTTGTGTATAGCTGTTGAAAGGTTAAGACTAAGACAAAGCAAAACCCATGTTACAGAAAAACGTAACCTTTGTAGTAGCTGCCAGCTCCTGGAGCTGAGCCCAGGGAAGCCCACCCAGAAGTGCAACATTCAAAAGTATAGGACAGAAAAATTATGTGACTTTGAGCCACAAATCTTGTGGTGATTTGTTACAGCAGGAATAGGAATCTTGTATTTAATACAGTCCAGTTTAACTGGAATCTCTTCAAATTCTATGGATCTCATATCTCTTTTCTTAAAAGAATATCAAAAGCACCAAAACCAATATGTGAAAATGACTTCAGTTATTTTTCTCATTGCTGACACAAAATACCCAAGTTTAAGGAAGGAATCATTTATTTTGCTTCACAGATTGTAGAGCTCCACAGCTATCTGGACTCCAGCCAGGGTAGCATAGCACACAGGCACCTCAGAGGGGAAACACTCCACAGTATGCCAAGGCAGGAACAAGAAAGCTGGTAACAAGTAACAGCAGTCACTCACTGTCTGTCCCTTATATTCATTCCATCCAGACTAACTGTCCTTAGAGCATATAGTATTCATACCCTGGGTGGGGCACCCTTAATCCCAGCATCACACACCCTAGATCCACCAGTTCCAAGAAAAGCCCTACCTATGGCCACATGAGGCTTTGGGGTTACACCTAGATATAGTCCATAAAAATAACTTCACACAGTGTCAAGTGCCAGATTACTTCAATAACCTGAGTTGTTTAGTCTCGAAGTAGGCCTGAAGATTAAAGTGATAGTTCTGCATAAAATGCAGGAGCCAAATCTTAAACATCTGCAAAGATGAACTGTTGAGAGGTGGGCAGTTTAGTCTCAGGAACCTTAGGAAAGGAGAATGAAGCACTGGCTTTGCAAATAGGTCTACCACATTCTTTATTAGTAAATACTCAGCTTAGCAATGTACAACAATAAAAATATCACTGGAAATAGTGCTCTAGTCTTTTGCAGCTTTAAATTTGGAATAGCAAATCTTTCATCATCCTAGGTTTTTAGAATTTCTTGTCACCAGAAATTCTTCAGGAAATAACTACAGCGTTGATGCAAGTATTTTTTCCAGCTTTGCGAACATTAGGATGCTTGTTTGCTTTCTCATTTCTTTTGCTTTGAGGGGAGTCCCTCACCCCCAGTCTCTGCCTGTGGGATCTTATAACTCCCCATTCTTAGAGCTCCTAATACCCCTCTCTCCTGCTCAACACCCCTTATGTCTTCTCCACAGCTTACAATTCTAAAATTAGCTTCTGTTTTTCTTCATCCTTCTCTCTTTTTCAAAGCTTCAAATAAAAAAATTCCCTTGGCTGCTTCTCTACTGTTAATCTCTACTTCCTATTCTGACTCCCTCTTTTCTTAATTATATATAATAAGCATCAAAAATTTGCATTTACTGGAACCAAAATCTCCATAGTTGCCAAAAAATGTACAGATGTAAATTTGCATATAATTAAAGTTTGCATAAAGGAAGGGCATTTAGGGAGGGATGCTGTGCTCAATAACTAGCAAATCCCTTCCCTCTGCCTGACGTCCTAAGGCCAGCCTACAGCTCTGTGCTTCCCACTGCAGCTACATGTGCACTGCTCCTGGGATTCTGAGATGATGTTAGGAACTTTTAATTAAACTAGCCCTCACACACTGCCTCAGAGGCTTCGAAAGCTTCCCAAAAGAAGCTGCAAAGCGTCAGTAACACAGGCACAGAGCAACACTTAGGAAAAGGCAGTGCAGCCACTGCAACAGAAGTTTCTTTTTTTTCTTTTTTTTTGGTTTGTTGTTGTTGTTCATTTGTTTATTTGGATAAATTATGAATACATTAGAGATGATCTACTGAGAGCTGACAGAAAGCTAGCCCAGTAACACTGAAGTGACCCACAGCTTATTCTCTCTCTGTCTCTCTCTTTTTCTCTCTCTCTGTCTCTTTCTCTCTCTCCCCTCTCTCTCTCTCTCATCTCTCTCTCTCTCACACACACACACACACACACACATACACACACACACACACACACAAGGTCTCACTGTGTAGTTCATTCTAGCCTGCCTTTGTAGCCCAGGCTGGCCTCAACCTCACAGTGATCAGTGATCTTCCTGTCTCGGACCCTTGAGTGTTGGGATTACATGTCCCGGCTTAATAGTACTACCTGGAAATATGAGAGAGAAACTTACTTGTACAAACCCAAAGAATGGACCAGAGAGGCTGGAAGAGAGTGACAGCGAGACTCGTATTTCTCGTTGTTCTTAGGGCAGGGTGCCAACCTACAAAACAGGCTGATGCGCCCCACAGCAGTTTCAGGGAGCAATTTTTACTCAGGCATGCGGTTCCTTTCCCCATTCCCTTACTGTCTGAGTCCTGGGGTACAATGAAAGTCTCTAAACTGGGGCCTCCACCCTTAGACTGCTCCTTTTGTAAACTTTTTGTAGATATAAAAAGCAAATGATTAAACTGCAAGAAGTAACTTCTTAACTGTCAGTGCTTTTCGAGCCAGAGTAAGCACAGTAAATTTCACACTTCATTGACTATTTACTCTTTCCTTTTTGTTTGAAGAGCTTCCCCAATGCGTGAACCCAGTCACATAGGCAGGCTGCATGACTTTATCCTGGAAATAGGCCGCTTATGTCTACGTCTGTTACGTGCAACATGGATCCACCGACACTGGGGATGAATTTCGCCTCTCATGTGTTGGATCCTTGAGATGATCTGTAATAACGGTGGCCAGCTGTCACACTGACCAAGGTGGTCCATAGGGAAGTCTGAAGACTAAGAGGGCAGATCTTAGTCTTTTTTTTTTCAGCGAAGTTTAAAATCATGCATTACTCACTCCATGTAATACTGTAGGAGATTTTAGTAAATTTACTTAAACAGCTTAAAATCTGATGCATAAACTGTATTGCAAAAAATGTTTAAAAAGCTGTACATTACATTGTGGTTGCATCTTAGTACAACATAAAGGTTGACACAATGGATGGAAGATGATAGTGTCTTACTGTGGCAGCTCGTTCAGCCATAAAGGAGAATGAAATCAACTTGCTTACTTACAGAAAAATGGGCAGGACTGGAGATCACTGGTGGTCTCCAAATAAGTGAAAAAGCTGACTCAAAAAGTCAAATATCGGGTGGGGAGATAGCTCGGCAGCCTAAATGCCTGCTGACAAACACAGGGGCTGAGACTCTTACGGGGCATTCCAGGTACTCTGTGCTGGCCTCCAAAACCAGGCATGGTAGTGCATGCCAGAAATCTCAGGGCTGGGGAGACTGACACAAGAGGATCACTAAGAGTACAAGCTGTGTAGCAAGATGCTATACCGGATAAATAAAAAATATTAAATGTCAAATGTTGCATATTTTTGTGAATATAAGGAATTTAGAAAGAATTATTTTTATTTTTTATTTTAAAGAAAAAAAGAAACACAAAAACAACAACAAAAAATAAAGGCAGGCAGAAACAAAGCAACATAGGACAATACAAATGGTACAGCATTTCAAAACAAGAATAGAAAACTAGCAATGATTGCTATATTGCATGCAGTATGAAAACCACCATTTCTAATGTCTTGTAAATTACTATCTTATGCTCTTTAAAATAAATTAAAAAGTAAAGAGTAAAAAAACTAGAGAAAAAATAAGGTTTATCGAAAGAAAGAGTTAATGTTTAATTGGCGGACCAATCTTGCATAACTTTATCTTGTAACCTGAGCAACAAATTTGATGAAAGAATTATTTTTAAGAGAGAGATGGCACAAAAATGGAAGGGAGACTATTAACAAGGAGGGGATCTGGGTATTACTGATTTAGGGATACTGGGGCCTCCTATAGGTGATTTCTACACTCTTTCTGTCTTGAGCAAAGAACTGGCCAAGACACATATAAAGTTTTACAATTAGGAAAGGTAGGGGAAGCAATAGGTTCTGTAGAGCAAGTCTGGGGTAAGTAAAAGGAATAAGTCCACCTAACAGGCCCAGAGCAGGCTACTGTAAGGAAACACAGTGACCCTGAGCCAAGGCTGACCGGCACCAGGTTGGGGCCATCCCGCTCAGAACCTGGAAGGTGGGTTTGGAAGTGTTTTGCACATAGGTCCTGGTCCTTTGTAATTAACAGGTCACACCCACTTTCTCAGCTGACTTTGCCCTGTCCCAGATCCTTGACCCAAGAGGAGGAGACGAAGGACAATGTGTGTATCTTTGGGGAAGGGATGACCAAAGTAGACCATACACCAAAAGGACTACCTAACTAATATGCATTAACAAAAATATAGTAAAATGCATTGAATAAATCAATATAGACTATGATGCTGTACATGCATAGGCAGCATTGCTAAGAATATAAAGAAATGAAATTTAAGTGAGTATACGGTAGGATATGTTCTACAATTGAATGAAAATATACATCTTCCTAACATGTTGTTGTTGCTGTTGGAACCAGGGATTGAACTCAGGGCCTTGTACTTTCCAGGCAGGCACTTATGCCCCTGAGCTATTTCCCTTTATATTCTGAAATATTAGTTTATATTAAAAATCTTTTTGCTTCTGATCCTATAAACCAAAGATGTCCTGGGTATATATTAATTAGTTTAATTAGCTTAAAAAACAAAAGGTTTTTGAGAAGTCTATAATTTTAACCATTGTTACAATAGATCCCTGTATTGTCAGAAAAATAACTTTTTCTATTTTGTAGACAGCATCTCACTGATAAGTTGTTTACTTTTTGTGTCATACATAAGTTCTTGGAACCAGCATTGAAATTGAAAGTGTGCAAAATGCTTCACAGAGTGTAATCAATATGATTGATACGTCTATGACAGAAAAAATAATGCCAAATTGTTGTAGCCATTGTCATAAGAACAAAGATAATCATAGAAACATTTTTGCTACAGACTTTATTGTAGAAATGATATTGTGGCAATGTTTTTAAATGGACTACAAAAAATTAAAAGGAGATGGCTCATTTCTCTTGCATAGAAACTGCAGTGCCCCACATTTACCGACCTCCTCTGTAAATGAGAAGTGACTACCAGTAGCCAGCAGATATATTTGTAAAAACAAACTCACTTGGTCTGTCCCTGTGGGGTAAAAGTGGAATTTTCACAGTGATTAAGAGAACTGCTCTCAGAGGAAAAATTGATGATGAAGACAGCATTTTAAAAATATTTGTTTGGAAATGTTTATATTATATGATTTATTTATTTGATTCACTAGCCAAACTGGGCTAATTCTATCCATTAAAACTCAGACCAAGTATCCTACATTTAAACTTTTTCCTCTCATCATCATATAAGTTAATTAACTCTTTCCTGAATTTCTTCCCTGTAATTTCCTGCTTATGCACTAATGTTGCTCCTTTCTCTCTTGTTCTCTCTCTCTCTCTCTCTCTCTCTCTCTCTCTCTCTCATACACACACACACACACACACACACACACACACACACACAAATAAGAGAGAATTATTTGCAAGATTGAATGTTTATTAAGGTCAGGCCCAAGGAAACTGTCCTACCAGGATAAAAACTACTGCTAAGAGATGCTTTAACTAAAGTGCCTCCTTCGGCAGGCACAGGGAACAGGGTTCAAGCCCCAGAATGCTGTTCAGGCCCCATCCCCAGAGCACTCTGGGACACCGATTGAGACTGGACATGGTGGCCAGCCTCTGTAATCCCAGCACTTGAGAGGCTGAAAACAGGAAAATCACTACAAGTCCAATCTGTGTAGTAGGACCCTGTAGACCTGTACTAAAGTACAAAAAATAAAAAAAATAAAACAAAAGAGAGATGCTTTTAAATACACTGGTCATTGGACTAAGAAATAGCATAAGGACCAATAGACTGAGGGTACTGACTAATAATAGTAATAATAATAATAATAGTAATAGTATTAATAATAATAATAATAATAATAATAATAATAATAATAATTTACTCTACACTTAGCACTAGTAGTAGTGAGTGCCTGCACCACCACAGGCACTGATCGTAGCACTTGGAACATGTAGTAGTTTCTGGGCTCACACACTTCATTTGTTTTATGATTCTGGGGAAGAGATCCACAGTTGTGTTTGTGTAGTGAAGATGGCCACAGTTGTCTTCTCACTTGATTTGAAATTTTGAGAGGGGCCAAAATTTTGTCAAATGCTTTTGTCAAACATGAGTTTTTAAGGATGCGGCTGACAAGCACAAGGTCCTGAGTTCAATATCCAATATCACAAAAGCAAACAGACAAACAAACAAACACTGTGAATTGTCCACATGCAGCCACACTGTGAACTGAGGCCCCACTATTTTCTTTTTAAACTTCCACTACAATTGTGCTATAAATGTACAATTATCATTTGCAACTCATAGATGTGGGTGGAAGAAATGGTCTCAGATTATATAGCGAGACACCCGAAAGGCCGTACAGGTGGTCTCACCAGGGAGCTCTGCCAGGCTCTGTGAAGTAGGAAAACATCAATTGTAACATCTAGTTTTTCCAGCTTATGGAATAGATTTAAATAATAATTGCAGTTATAGAAACAAAGTAACATCAAAAGGATGTTTGACATGATACATATTATTCCACCATATGCCACCAGGATACCTATTACTCCACCATACCATTTTATGTAGGCCTTACTGCATCTTTTTTATACACATTAATTTCTTTATTTTATCATCAAGAAAGTCGCGCCATATTCAGAGCAGACTGATGGCTTGTCCATCAGTTTCTACCTCTGCATTTATGTACCACAACACCACAGACTGTTTTCATAGTCTGTTCTCTCAACAGCATAAAAGTAGCAATAGCACTTGGAGCGTCTGAGTGTCTGAACTTTGCCTAGTTCGTTCTATCACTTCATATTGACAACAGCCCTCATAACAGAGCTGTTGTTCAGCCAGAAACCTTCACTTCAGAGAAGTGTGACCTTTCACCCAGGCCCATGCATGTGATCAATGGCCTGACCCTATGCTGCTCTGAGAAGACGTCATCCTGGGCCCTTCAGGCTGTGACTCAATCCTGCTCATGTTCTGAAGTGAGTATAGCCAGGAGAAATGGTCTCGACCACTGTGTTCTCAGTGCTAAATAGCTCAGTAGGCACATCACATGGAGGGCAACCAATGGGACTCAGGCTGTGCAGCCTCAAGAGGGTGTATGTGGACAGTGGGCCTTCAACATCCCCATTTTGAAAAGGGGAACCAAAAGGAAGATGACTCCGTGGAAGTGCTGTAAGTCTAGAAGATAAATCCAGCAGAGTTGAGTGGGAAAGAAAGAGAGCCAGGAATGGGGGATAAAAAGGAAGAAATTTCTGGCTTTCGAAACATACTGTGGTAGCAATGACCATTTTATGAGACTGACAAATTGTCAGGCAGTTATAGGACAGTTCCTCACTTATGGAGTAGGTAAAAGACATCCACTTTGTCTCATAAGAACTCCCTACAATTCAGTATGATCTGGTGGGGCAGAAGAGGGTGGTGAGTTACTATCTGAGATGATAGTAATAAATATATAATTAGTACTAATTCTTAGCTGTGTAATTAATAAGTAATCAATATTATTTATAACTGTTTGTTCCAATTTTTCAGCATCTATGTTGTTTCCCTAAATATAAAATGATGATAATAACAGTACCTTCCTCCTAGGGTAACTGAAAGATTGCTGATTTCTATAAAGTACAGAGAATATTAGTTGTAACAGAGTAAGTGCACTTTTTGTTTATAATTGTTTGCTAACAACGTACACCCAACATTAATAAAATCTTCTCCAGTTCATTTTATGTAGAGCTTACTATGTCCTAATAAGTCATATCTATCAGAGTCTTTGTAGGTATTAACAGTCCTTCAACTGCCCCAGGAGGACACTATTGTTATTATCATCATTTTATATTTAAGAAAACAACATAGATACTGATACTTTGATAAACAGTACTGTTGACTTATTAGTTAAGCAGCTAACAGTTAGAACTAATTATATATTTATGCATTAATGCATAGAGACATTAACGTCTTTATCCCACCACTGAGAAAAATGAAGACCATATCCAATACAGAACTGTGCTTTGTCCATCAACTTGTATCTGGAAATTGTGTGTGATAATTTACCAGAGAGCAGAGGCCTGTCTCTAGGTGAGGAACCTGGCATTGTGTAAACCAAGCCCCAAATCTGGGACCCTGGATTGCTGCTGTTTTTTTCCTTCCCACAGCCCTCTTTCAGATACAAGTTTCAGAAATGCCCTGGCTGAAGGCAACTGGTGAGACAGCAAAGGCCAGCAGTCTTCCTTCTCATGCCCAGAGCTGTAGGCACTGTGAACTGCGTTGTCTTATCAGAATCTATGTTATTTTCTTCAATATAAAATGGTGATGATAGCACTGTGGAAGAGGGCCACCTTGTGTAGTTGCTATGGTGCCTGTCCTGGCACTGTGCAAATGTATTCAGAGGAAAGGGAGCAAGTGGCAGTTTAATAGCATGGAGTCCAAAAACCTGGATTACTTCAGGCCCGTTTCATCCTTCCAACTCTCACTTGCACAAGTGATTTACCTTCTCCTTCCACTTATTAGATGGAGGTGACAAAGCTCAACTCTCAGAGATGCAGGGACTGAAAGATGTATTGGCGAGCACCTATTGAGTCATCTACCCAGAACTCCAATAGGATCAGCCCTCTTCCTGTTCATTTCTGTCCGTGTGACTTGCCATAATATTAGCTTTCACGAATATTCACCTTCACTGCTTCAGTCCTTGAGAGAAGAACTACTCACTAGAAGCTATCACTGACAACTTCAGCCCAAAGCCAAGCACTGTTAAGAGTATCTAGAGACCCCCACAAATATATATATATATATATATATATATATATATATATATATATATATATCTGAGTAGGACCAAAGCAAACCATGGTAGCACCTAGTGCCAGAAGATTTCCTGGAGCTGCAGCAGGTGATAGAAAAGGGCCACAACCTGTGCCTGACATTCTGCCCTCCTGACTCTGTACTTCAGCTTTAAGGTTAACATTCATGCTTGATGAGGACAGTGTACTAAGACAGAAGATTTAGGTGAAAGATGGCATGATGCCCCACAACTATGGAACCTGAGAGGCAGGAGAAAGGGCTGGCATACGCAAAACATTAGTGGCACTGCTGGAGCCTCCCCAGGATGCAGAGAGGTTAGAACTTGCTGCACCAACAGAATTTAGTGAAAGTGTGCAACCCAGGGGCACACTTGGAAAGCAGAGGTCAAAATCTCACATTAAATTATAGGCACTTTCGCAGCACTTCCGCTCCCATCAGACCTGATTACCAAGATATATAGACACACTGTATGCACACAAATATCTTGATAAGTTACTAGAAAAAGCAGGAAAAATGCCTGACAGCTTAATGAGATTTGGGTGAAAGAAAATTCTGTATTTTAATGTTCTCCAGGCAGAATAATTTATCAAAATTTCTGTGACTCTTTCAACTTGGATGCATTTCTTAAAATATTTTCATAAACTTTGAAGAACAAATATCATTCTTTGATATTAAAAAGGTTGTGTTCTGATGGACCGCCCACTTTGCCTTCCATGATCTCAGCATCTTCCGTCTGACCCTCACTGATGATTTTGCACCCACCCAGTGCTCTCTGTGTCCTGGGGCTGGCATCATTCGGTGCAGCTGATTGTCCTTCACCTATAGGGTTGGCACATGGTGAATCAAAATGACAGCAGGTGACTGTAGACTAGGTGGTTTAGCGAGTCCCGTGCAAAAACATCAGAGGAACTATGGACTAATAGTTTCACGAGTAACATCAGGTGAAGAATTTCTTCACAGTGATGGTGAAAAAGCAGGAAGAACTCCAGTCACAGATTTAACAAATCAATGGGCAAATGACTTTAGCTAGAAGAAGCATGAGACCCCGTAATAGATCACTGCTAAGGTCACTGCTAATACTGAGATTCTCAGCTTCTGAAAGAAAGAAAGAAAATGTTATGCAAATGATGAACAAAGTGGATTATTCCTTGCTGTAAACTAAAGAGAGACAAAGAAAGTTAGGCCTGCAACTAAGGGACATATTCTTGAGAGACCTCTTTCCCTTGTTTGAAGATCTGATCATATTGCCATGTGAAATAAACATTAAGACAGTCTTCATTTCAGAGGTGGTGAAGGAAGAGAAGCTGAAGAATAATGCAAGATCCGTCAGAAAGTGCAGGAAAACCTAGAACAGATCATGGGCCCCATGCCTTGGGATCTTCCTGTTGATTTCTCCTGGAGAGATTTTTGAGGCCAGGACCTCAATAAATATCAGGACAAACTGGACAATAGAGAACACTGAGAATGTTCAAGGACAGCTTCGAAGCTCTGAGCAGTGCGTCACAGGAGAATGATGAAAATGTAGGCAGAAATAGTAAAGACAGGTGAAGGACTTGTTTTGTTTGGAGTTTGTTAGTAGTTCCTGTAATTGCGTTTGAAAATGGCCATGGTTGTTGAGAAAACTAAGTCTGAGAAGCAGTTGTAGAGGGATAGCGAAGACTTAATGCTAAACAAACAACTATCAGATTAGCTTCTGTGCATTGGCTGATATCAAATTGAAGAACGAGGCAGTTTAACAGGCACAGAGTGCTCAGACAAGTATTCTGAGGCTGCGCAGTTGATCAGTGAAAACGTCAGGATTCAACTCAAGAGTTTGGTTCTAAAGCGCACACTGTAGAGTTTGTGCTGGACGGAAAGAGACTTGCAGACTGCAGAGACAGCTTGTGCTGCACAGGTCTTGGGTACCTGTGGCGCCCTGGGCAGTTAGGAGAAGGCTTCTCAGGAAAGGTGAAGCTTAAGCAAGACAATTCATAAACTGCTTTTTACATATTAAAATGTGATCTTGTTTGAGCACTACATTGTTTTCTCGTACAAAAACAAGATGGAGAGAAGGAAAAATGAGAACTTGCTATATAAAAATATATTATAGCTTAGGTTTTAGGAGGTCATCTTAACTTTATTGATTTTTACCCAGTCAGGAATGGCTAAATTATTTGGACTTAGGGGCTAATGAAGTCAGCAGGGCACCATAGAACTTTGTGTGTTTATTGAACCTTTATAACAGTTTTCTGGCTGTGCACACAAGAATTTTAATGGATGACAGCAAAGCCACAGACAAAGCTATAAACGTGGTTATATTTGAAGAAATAGATAAAGCCAAGGACATGGAGAGGATGCTAGTTTCATTTACTATAATTCAGCCCAGGACTATGGGCAATGAAATTCCCACTGATATTTGCAGAAGATGGTGCATGGGGAAATTTGCTGTAGCATATGAAGCAGTAACTTACATAGGGAGACTTCTATTGAGGCAGCATAGTAGAGATGAGGCTTCTAGAATGGTTTGTGAAATGCATCCTTTGGCCATGCAACTTGGATTAGGCGTTGATTTATTAGTCCTATAAGGGTCTATGTGATAAAGGAAGTGAGAGATTATGACAGAGTGACTCCCACAGCAGTGGGTATGCATGTTCTGCAGCACATGAATCAGCTTTGCTGTGTGCTGAAAGTCTTGGGATTTCCTGGGCAGAGGTCTGGTGGCTACAAGTCACAGGAGGCTTTGGAACCTTGAAAATCTGGCTCACCTGAATCAGGAAACTTTGTAGGTGTAAATGCAAAGCTACCTTTCAAATGCTGAGTATGGTCAAAAGAATGCAAAGTATCTCAGTGCTATATTACAATGCCAACAATATTTGATTGAATACAATGCCAATAAAGTGAAGTTCTAATAAAATTTGCAATTAATTTTATACTCCTTAAAATGTGATATGTGATAACTAAGAGATAGAAGATTTTCCTCTTGTCTTAGTTCCTTTTCTGTCATTGCTAAAACAAAATACGCAACACCCAAGGTTAAAGTAGGAGAGGTTTATTTAGTTCATAGCTTATGGAAGTTGTTGTCCATAATCAGCTAGATCTAAGGGAGGATGGTACATGACAGAACGGCTTGGTTATTCATGATGATGGAAATACTAAAAGCAAGACAGGAGCCTCTTTCCTCCTTTGTATGGTATGCAGGCCACCTGCCCTAAGGCGGATGCAG
>PVKN010018147.1:0-16969 GCA_004027915.1 Capromys pilorides
TGAAGACAATAATATGCATTGTATTAATTTTTGTGGCTGTCATACTATGTGTTTTGAAACTGTTTCCTTGTTACTTCTTATTAAAAGTAATAAAATTTTAAAAAGGGAGTTTAAGGGATTATTAGAGAAAGGAACTCTTTGTTCATGGATCAGAGCTAATATTGTTAAAATGGCACTATCATCAAACGAAATCTAGAGAGTCAGTGCAATGCCTATTAAATTCCCCACATCATTCTTCACAAAACTAGGGGAAAAAATCCCCAAATTCATATGAAATAAAGTACATCCAAAACAGAAAATGTAATCCTGAGGGAAAAGAGCAATTCTGGAGACATCATGATACTGCATTTCCAGCTATATTGCTTAGACATAGGAAAAAACCAACAAGAAGCAACCACCACAGAAACAAAAATGTAGAGAAAATAAAACAGAACACACAGCATACAAATGACCCTGTGCATATGTAGACACTAGATTTTGGTAAAAGAGCTAAAATCACATGGAGCAAAGACAGGCTCTTTAAGAAATCATGTTGAGAAAATTTGACAGCCACATGCAGAAAAAAAAAGTTAGATCCCTATCCCCTATCCTATACTAAAGTCAAATCAATGTGGATTAATAGCCCAATATAAAACCAGAATTTTTTTTTCTGTATTTAGGACAGGGTCTACAGGTTCTCACTACATAGATTGGACTTGTAGTGATTCTCCTGTTTTCAGCCTCCCAAGTGATGGGATTACAGGCGTGCACCACCACTCCCAATCTCAGTTGCCCTCTCAGTTTGCTCTAGGGTTGGGGCCAGCTCAGCATGCCAGGGATCGAACCCCAGCCACTGCACTCTGCCTAAGCAGGTGCTTTAGTCAGCTGAACTATCAGGCCAGCCCAAAGCCAGAAACTTTGAAATGTTGGAAGATAACACAGGAAACACTTGAATCATTAGGTACAGGCAGACTTACACATAAGAATAACACAGAAAATAATATTTAAAGTGAACAAATAGGATGACATAAATTAAAAAACTTCTGACTGGCTACAGGAAAAATGAACAGAGTGGAATAACTTATTCCTCAGTTGACAGGTATTTTGACTGTTTCTAGGATCTAGCTATGACAAATTGTGCTGCTGCAAACATGGTGCATGTATATTGTTGTGGTATGATATTTTTAGTTCCTCTGAAAAGATACACAGAAGGAGAATAACTGGATTGAATGGGACTTCTAATCCCAGGGGGTTTTTTTGTTGTTGTTTTTGTTGTTTATTTTTTTTGAGGAATCTTCACACTAATTTCCACAGAAGCTATAGTAGTCTGCATTTCTACCAACAGCTGAGACATGTTTCTTTTTTCTCCACAGGCCCTCCAGCTTTTGTTATCAGTTCATTCCAGTTCATTCTTTCTGGAATGGAATGTCAGTGTTGCTTTAATTTGTATTTATTTAATGACAATGATTTTGAACATTTTTTATTTTATTTTATTTTTGAACATTTTTTCATATATTTATTTGCCATTTGTATGTATTTGTCTGAGAAATATATTCATCTCAACTCCTCAGTTTTAGATTGAGTCTTTGAATTTGAGCTGTCTGATTTATTTTCAATTTTCTATGTGTTCTAGATGTAAGTCCTTTGTCTGAGGGCCAACTGAATACAGTGTTTTCCCTCTCTGTGTTTTCTTTTCATTCTGCTGGTATTTTGTTCTTGCGCAAAAGCTTTTTAATAAGGTGAGGTCCCATTTGCTGATTCTTTGTACTATTTCCTTTGTACTCTCTGTTTTGTTCATGAACTTTTGCCTACACCTATATCTTTGAGATTTCTATCTATTTTCTCTTCCAATGAGTTTAGTATTTCTGTTTTAATACTTAGATTTTTCATCAGTTTTCACTCTAGTTTAGTGTATGGTTATCGAAGTTTTAGCCGTTGGAATGTGCAGAGCCAATTTTCCCACCATCTTGTGTAAGGCTATCTTTCTTCCAGTGAACATGTTTGACCCTTTTGTCAAAGGTGAGGTGCCTGAGCAGGTTTAGGTTTGTGTCTGCATCTTCAGTTCTCTTCCACTGATTATCAGGCATAGTTGTTGAGGGTTTTTTCTCTGTATTTTCCTGTTTCTAAATGCAAACATCACATCTCATTTCTTGTTTTAATATAACAGCAAACCATACTTGCATCATTTGATTTTGTCCCTGCCTCTGTAGCCACTTTTTCACCTGCCTCTCTGATCATTATGTTACCTCAGCAAACCTCATCGCTTGCCCTTTTAATTCTCATTTGGCCACAAAACATTTCAAGATAAGTCAGAAACTTCTCCCTAATCTCAGCTAACTTTTTAGTATACTTGAATGAACTGAGTCTGTGTCTTTGGAGCATATTTACACTCTGGACACTACCAAATGCCTTCTTGGAGTTTAGAACTCTAATCTAGACACCACTTGACTGGATATATGACTATACATTTAATAGGGCTTTAATAATTATCTTGACAACAACTCAATTCTTAATACACAATTGTTCTTATCTAGCACTGAAGAATTCTCCAAAATTTCAAGAAATAGAACCCCATTATCTATTTACTTAAACAAAAAAATAATTTCCATTTTTACACATTTATTTACATATATCAGCGAGCACATTACTCTTTGGCCTCCACCCCACTCCAATTTATTTATTTCCCTTCATCCATATTTGTTTTCTGTTTTTCTCTATCCCCAACCCCAGGTAAGTGATTGTTTAAAACTATGCATCCTATAATGTTCAAGTCTATGGAGAGCTCTATGGCAGTTCTTCCCATCACATTCAGAATGGAACACAGAGTGCCTCTATGTGCTTTTGTCTCAAGTGGAACTGGGGGATTTGATATTGCCAGGCTTTGGTGCATAGCAGGTTGTTTTCAGACCCTCCAGGAAGGATGTAGTACTTTTCCCAGGATGTTGAACATTACAGCCTATTCCCCCTGAGCATCTATGGAATTTGATGCTCATTTGTAGTTGGCTCCATTCAACTCATGCACTGCTTACTGTGGCTGAATATTTGATAGTATCTCTCTACTCAGCCCAGAAGTTTCCAAAGTGATCAGAGTGTACAATTTATACTATTAATCCCTAATGAAAAAGATTGTGGTGATTGTCCTATTTGTCTATTACTTTGTTCATAAAAATAACCAGAGAATATTTAACACTCGAAATTTAGTAACTGTTTATTACTTTTTTTTGTTGTTTTGTTCAACAGAGAATGAGTTTTGAGGGAGCCCTGATTCTTTTGGAAATGGTTGCTGTGAAATCTGCTAGCTGAAGTTTTTCCTTTAGAAACAATAAGCAAGAGCTGATGAATAGTTCAACTTAATGATAAATATTTTTTGTTAATTTGCTCTCAGCCTATATGCAACTAGTGAGATATGCTTCCACCTTTATCAGAATGAATCCAAACTATATGAGTCTTAATAATATCCGACAGCTGACCAAATGGTGGATGAGAGATCTCAGAGAGCTTCTTGGGAAGATCTATCCTCCTGTTCAATCTCTAGCTGCTGCCTGTTCCTACTTTCTGAGCTGAAGAGCACCGTGCAAATACCCTCCTAAGTGCACCCATGACATCTTTGTTTCTAAGGCTGTAGATGAGTGGGTTAAGCATGGGAGTGACAATTGTATAGAAGGCAGACACCACCTTGTCCTGCTCAGGAGTGTGGAACGACTGGGGAAGTACATAGGTGTAGAAAGCAGCCCCATAGAAAATGCTGACCACAGTCAGGTGGGATGAGCAAGTGGTGAAGGTCTTCTTGCGGCCCTCCGCAGAGCGCATGCGGTGGACGGTTAACAAGATGAGAGAGTAGGAGGTGGAGATGATGGAGATGGGGATCAGCAGCATAAGCACACAGCAGATGTACATCAGGGTCTCGTACAAGGCCGTGTCTGCACAGGCCAGCTTGAGCACTGCAGGGATCTCACAGAAGAAGTGGTTGATACTGCGGGAGCCACAGTAGGGGACATTCATGGTGATGGAGGTGAGCAGAAAGCCATCAAGAGAGCCACCGAACCAGGCACCAGAGGCCAGCAGAAGACACACCTTGCGGTTCATCAGAACCGGATACCTGAGAGGGTTGCAGACAGCCACATAGCGGTCATAGGCCATGAGCCCCAGCAGGAAAAACTCTGACCCAATCATGGTCAAGTAGAGGAAGATTTGGATACCACAGGCCGTGAAGGAAATGGTCTTCTCTGTGGATAGCATGTCCACCAGGAGCTTTGGGACAGTGGTGCAAATAAAAAGTGTGTCCATGATGGAGAGTTGGCTGAGCAGGAAGTACATGGGAGTGTGGAGCTGGGGGTCCACCTGAATGAGGAATATCATGACCAAGTTTGTTGTTATAGCCACTACAAATATAGTGAGGATAACTGTAAATACAACCCCTATAGCTTCACGGTTCACCAAAAGCCCCAGAAGTATGAAGTCAGAGGAAGAAGTTGTGTTTTTCACTGACATGGCCTGTGGAAGCTGCGAGGTGCAGGGATGTGGGAAGAAAAGCGAAACCCAGCACAATCAGTGGAGCAAAGATCCTGAGGTGGCGATGAGGCTGGACTGCGTACTGGCTGCAGTGAAATGTTCCAGGGTAGAATACTAGTGAAAAACAAAAGGAATTATGTCATTCCCACAATGTCAGGCCCTGATCTATAGTGGTCCAGGGCTTTTCTATGATGCACAAGCAAGAGATACAAAGAGGAGATAGAGAAGCCTGGCAGTTCTTCTGATTAGCTAGCAGGGTGAGATCATTTGTCACAAGGGTAGATTAATGCTCACCAGTTTATATATCTTGGTAAGGTGGTACAGTCAGGCATTCTGCATGGTTGGTTATGCTCTTGTGGTTACAGGGGTCCAGAAGGTAATTACAAAGCCATGAAGCATTTAAAGAGCTAGGCAGTTTGAAAAGAGAAAAGTTTTGAAAAGCACAATCTCTCCTGATAGTTTTTCCCTTTCATGTTCATTCACCATTTCTCAGCTCTAAGTGAATTCTGATTGGAGCAAAGGAGGGTTGCTTCTATTGTTAAATAGCTAAAAATGAGTAAAATGAGTAACTCAGTCAGCGAAGGGTTGGGATACTCACAGGTGCTCATGGATTGAACCTTCCTTGTTTTTCCATTTTCGTTTATTGGTGCTGCTATTTAGATGGGGACCACAGCTTTGCCTGATAGTTTGTCTCACACCTTTATTCTCTAGCAGACAGCTGCTAGAATTAGGCTATTAAAAAGCAGCTCTGATTATTCATGGATGATTCCTTTATTGCTCCTCATTATTACTATGGATTTGGATATTAGATGAAGGAGGTAAGAGATGTATAGGAGGAAGGCTTCAACCACTATAGATGTTCCCTGGGATTTGTGCCACCTAGAGACCATAAAACAATGTAGTGCATCACATTTAGTGTCAGCCTAGAGCTGTGCCACCAAGGGAGCAAGAGCAAAGAGCTTAACACATCACACGGCTGCACCACAGACCACAAGTTCCCCTGTGTTGAGGCCAGGACTAAGCTCAGCATAGTGGAGCTGGTATACAGGAGCAAGATAAACTGGCAGCATGTGGGAAGGGGCTTTCTTCTCGTGCTTTTACAAAGTGGATTAAAGATTTTTAAAGAGTAAAGGTAGAGCCAACATACCTGTAGAGAAATGTTCTCCTCCGACAAAGGTGGCCTTGTGACTTGAAATTGAATGTCTGCGTGTGTCAGAATCAGAGTCCAGTTCCCAAGAAGCCCAGGCACAAGCTGCGATTTTTGTTTCTCCATCACAGGCCTGGGGCCATATCCCCATCATCTAGGGCTGCCTGAGTCAGGAAGCAGAATCATAGGATGCTCAGCACTCTTTTGTCTTTCAGGCAAACATTTGTGAGATGCTTACTCTAAAGCACACTATTTATGTGAGACTGGAGTCCAGTTCATTGTCCTTTATCATGCCAGTCATACTAAGCTTCAAAAAATTCAAGAACCACAGTGATAATAAGTTGAAGAGTCAGGAAAACCTAATCGACAGAGTTGAATACAAAAGCGAGATTCTAGCATTCGAGTTAATTGGTCTTGCTCTAAACTTTGCTGGTTGATAGGTTCTGGTTGGAGTGAGGGCAGCTCATAGCAGAGCATCCCTCACTGACCTCAACACCTGTGTCCCTGCCCCCCATCCACTCATGTGAGTTCTCTTCCACCTCTCTAGAACAAGTGGAACTAAATATTATCTAATATCCATTTTTATAAATGTCTATGAATGAAAATGGTATTCTAGTTTAGACTTAAAAATCTTAATAAAGCTAATCTATACTGAGTGAGAGAATATAACTCATAGTTATTTTAAGAGAATTAAAACAATTTATCAAAAGGAATAAGAATTCAAGCGAAGCATGCACACTTCTCACCACCTGTGTGGCCAGCAGCCTGGTCTAATCCATCATCATCGTTTCCAGCACGTCTCCTGGGAGATGATCCTGACTCTGCCCTCCGCCTCCATCCCTTAGTTTTCTCTCAGCATGGAAGTCACACTGTTGTAGTAACTGCTCTTCCCCATGGGGTTCTCCACTTCAGGACACCTTATCCCCTCAGGTCTGCTTCAGCGTCCTTTGTGCCCTCTGAGTTCCCTCATCCCAGGCCTAAGGCCAGACTGCTCTCTTAGTTGGGCCCCCCATATCTGTGCAAGGATGTGGCCTCATATTCTTCAGAGCTTTGTGCAAAGCCACCTGCTCAGAGGCACCTCCTGTCATGCTCCTCTCTGACCCTGTGCTTCAGTCCATTTCTCAGCGTCACCTGACATCCTGGGTGGTTGTCTTGCTTAGCACTTGTCTCTCAGCTCTCACTGTGGGCAAAGTTGCTGCCCATTTTATGAACTGGGTGTTCTCCCCACCTACAAGAGTGTCTCAGACATTCAGTATTTTCTCAATGTATAAATGAAAAATCCTAAAATACACAATCAGTACAAAGGGATTGTGAATATTTTATTTTCCTCAGAATGACACCTTGCTAGTAGTTCTACCCAAAATTAATTCTGCATATTTATCTAAAATGTACTGAAGGGAAGTATACAGTGCCAGTTTCTCCTTTATAATTTTAACCCAAAATAAAAATGTCCTACAAAAAAATCTTACCAGTGTTTCCTAGAAGCTTAGTTATAGGAAACAAAATTAATCACGAATGAGTTAAGGCAAATAGTAATAAAATTTACTTCCAAATCAGTGACATTAATGCATATAAATTTGATACAATTCCTTTCTGTGGCTTAAAGTCAAGATGTTTTGTTATGGAGTAACAAGAATGGCAACAAAGTTCCTAAGAAAGGAGGATCTAGAAACTGAGGTGTGGTCCATGCGATGGCATGGGCTTGCCAGGCACAAGGCCTGGACTTCAGTCTCTGGATGTATAAGTGAAGATGGGGGAGGTGGGACGCCCCACTTCTGTGTCCTTGGAACCTGCCCTCAAGCTGGCAGCTCCTCACACAATCCAGTCCCAGTTATTATGGTAAAAAACAACTGTGGCCTCGTGATGTTACACATCCAGAGATTACACTGTGGAAGTGAATGTTATGGACTGAGGCCATGTTATGTAAAACAAATTAAAAGCACAAAATACTGTTATATGTTAGCAGTAATTTTGGGCCTCTAATACCAAAAAATGTCTAAAAATATTCTAGAGTTTATTATTAATTTGGCACTTTGTTAATAAAGCTGTATTAGATTTAGCAAGTGGAGTTGCATAAAATCAATTGTGGGCAGTGTACCTCCGTCCTGTTCTCCAGAAATGAATCTATCAACCTCCTTCTGTAGATGGCAGAAAACATCTTGCTCGTATGATCACCTTAAGGATTCTGAAGTGAAGACATCGCTCTTGACTAACCCACTGGCCTCTGTGTGATCACAGAGACTGTAACGAAAGAGGCAGGCAGAGGGGTGGGTGAAGATGGTCCAGGGAGCAGAGGTCACAGGGACTCAACCGACACTGAGTGGCCTCTTAGAAGTGGAAAAGGTTGAGGGATGGACTCCCTCTTAAGGTGTCCATGAAGGAATGCAGCCTTTACAGCACCATGCTCCAGGCCAAGGAGGCAGGCTTCTGAATTCTGACCTCCAGAACTGGGACATTATAAATTGACTTTATGGTAGCTTGATACAGTGGGTATGGGCAAGTACATTACTAACAAATAATTTTCTTAGTTTTTCATCAAATGAAGGAAGTTGACAATAGTAACCTGCCAGACATTACTGTGCATGTTTACATGTTTGGGCATAGATGCCCTTGAATGTTCAGCGTGGTCAGTTACTATAATTATCACCATCCTACCAGATGTGGAGAAACCAGGGATGAGAGAAGCCATGGGGGAGAGGCGGGCCGGGCCTCAGGATGAACAACTTCCCAAACACAACTTAAGCATGAGGAACGTTCACAAAAGGCTCAGAGAAGTGAAATGAATTCTAGGTAGAAAGCCACACTCACACTGAGGGGATATTTGTAGTTCTGCACACACACACACACACACACACACAGAGGATGCTTCCAGTCCACCCTGCACCACTGCACTAGCTAAGCAGCACCATAGTGACTCCTACTCTTTGGGGGATCTAAGAGTTGATGAGGAGCCTCTGTGATGTGTGGTAGGAAGAGGTGGCAGGTTTCTCTCAGGCAGAGGGCACCCCCGGGGACATGACCATTACTTACAATTGAGAGAAAGAAAAACAGCAAAGCCATTTAAAAAACTTGCAGGCAAGTACTAACCTGATGGAACTATTTCGGGAATAACTTGAACTGTTACCAGAGAAATCCTGTCAGGGACTTACTGAGTGAAACTATGAGTTATCATAATTTTGTTTGTGTGTTTGGCTTTGAGTATGAAATTTTTCTATGGGCACATGACCCTCAAATAAGGAGTCAAAAGACTTTTTCAATAGCATTATGAAAATTACTTAAAAAGAAAATGATAGCTCTGTCCTCCAACTCCAGTATTCTTGTAGCAATATTTAATCTTGTTGTGACCCAGATATCGCTCTCTGCACTAGGAGTTTCCCTAGAGGTGATTTGTAAGTTACAGTGAGTCAAGTTTCCCTACCATGGACATGAAACGACAGCAGTTACACAGGACCAAATCTCTTGTGTAGGAAGATTCACCCCTGAAGCCAGATCATATTCTCTAGAGTGCTTTGCAAAGCAGATGGTCTCCTCCTGCATAGCCACACAGAAGCAACTGCCATTCTGTCCTCTTGCCGCTTAGCCATCCCTGCACCCTTGGTGCCCTATTCCTCTCATCCTTGTGCTCCATGAGCAATGGAGTGCAACCCAGTGCAGAGCTGTTAGTGTGACTCCACTCCTCTGGCCTTGGGATGGCCAGTGGTGGAGGATGGGACCAGAGCTGATTTTCCCTAAGCACAGGTACCATTCCCGGTTTTGAGACAGATGCTGCAAGGCTCTGGCGTCCTTCTGTTTGGATGCAAAGGCTAAAGAATAGAGGGGGGAGGTGGTGTCTGTAAATGGGATTTCAGCCAAACTTATTCAACTTGAAACTCTAGCTGAGTGCCGGGTGCAGTGAACACCAGGGGTGCACAGGTCATTCACACAAATTGCTATTTGAATAGGAATGATGTTGACTTTTGAGAGACCATCTGTGCACTGTGAAGAGTGTGGTAACTGCTGGGTGTAAATTTCTATGCCTTGAAAATTTTATTGCCCCATTGATCAAATCCATGTTCAGTTTGTTCTATAAAAGCTCATCTTGATGCTGTTTCCAGTGATAAGGCAGTAGAGACAATGAGAGCACTTGGTAAATGCAGTCTCACTACACTAACTGTTAGCCTGTCGTAGAATTCCAAGTAGCCATGAATGTAAGGTCTGACTATATCCATATTCCTGTGAGACAGTTCTACATATTTATAAGTAATAAAGTTAGTATATTAATAACTTCGTTTTTGTAGGTGAATATATATATATATTTCAGATATTTAGGAATATGTTTCCTTAAGCCTATTTTTCTTGATATTGAAAAGATTTAATGCATTCACAGCATATGTTATAATTTTGTTATTAAAAATGCTCAGAGGTTAAGCTTTTACAATCTTCTAAATTAGAAACAGTTATTGATTACTCATGCTGGAAATCACCTGACATTACCTTTTCTCCCATAGAGGTCATTTCCTGTAGTTTCCTCAGGAGGTAGAAAGGATCTTTCTGTTAAGCCTTGATTCATCAAGTTGCCAGAAGCTGAGGTCCAAAGGACATGGTTTTGCCTGAGCTGGAACAAATATTCTGCCTTTTGCCCTGTGTATTCCACTTCATTTCTCTCATGGCTCACTTCAGTGACATCCTTGGAAATTCAGGGAAAGAGCACTTCTGGCGATGCTGCTGACACAGGCTGTTCCAAACCTTCTTCTCTGTTTTCAGTGAGTACAGAGTGGTTCCCTCCTCCTCCCACCCTTGGGCAATGTCTCTCTGTGTGACTTATTTCCTGTCAGCTGCAGGGAGGAAGCACCTGTGAAGAATCAGGAAAAAGCCAAAGACAGTTCTTTTCTTGAGCCACAACTAAAATAAAATAAAGTAAAATAAAATTTAAAAAATACCTAATTGAAGTCACTGAGGATCAGCGAAGTTGGAAGGATTTTCACTACAGTTTTGCTCACCGCTTTGTTGTTCATGCCCTCTTCCCAATGAGTTTGTGACATTAATTTAATTTCATTCACTTGTTTCCTCCGATATTCTTCCAACCTGCAAAAAACAGAAAAGACATTTTTAAAAGTTAAAATTTGTACTTTAGAATGCACAGCCTTCTAAAATGAAATGACTTTCTTTTCTCATTACCTACTAGTTACTGACACCATATTTGATATCAGGGAAATGTCCAGGTGCCAGCATGCAACCCTGTACAAGGTGAAGATCTCTCTTTTGCTTGGGTGATGAATAAGATTAGGTAAGATAAAATCAGTTTAAAAGTGAACATAGAACAAGAAGAAAAGGAATGCGGTACAATCAGAGTCAGTGCTACAAGCATCTAGTTGTCACCTTGAAGGTCTTGGACAGTTGCTAAAATAACCACGTCGGAGTCTCTGCACTTTTGCATTAAGCACATGTTGGGATGTTTCAGAATGACCATGGTGGTTCACCTGGATTTAAGAAATTCTGCCTCAGTGTTCTAGCTCTAATGACGAAACATTAAAAATCCATCTCATTTAGCTTAATAAATATGTATCAACAGCCAGCCATTGGTTCTAGGTAAATAAGCTCTCAATGTTCTGAAATTGTCTATTGTTCTGATTATGCTGACTCCTGTGTTTAACAACTTAAGAGAGTCAGGACCTAATATTTCAGTGATGTTGTGTTCCTGCAATCATCAGTCTCTCAGCAAACCCTTGGCTAAATGGTTCTCTTTGTGGGCAGAAGAGGTCTGCACTGTCTTCTGCACACTAAACCTTTGTCTACGTATTTTCAGGTATGTGGGTCACTCTTCTTGTCTTCAGTCTGCCCATATAGTAAGAGATTATATAGGAGGGAAATGTCATGATTTTCATTATTAGACTTTCACATTAGTGAGATATATAAATATCTACTTAAATGTTTAGAAGGGAAGGCTTGGCAGTTTCAAACGTGTTCTCATTACCTGCAAGAAGAGCCCAGGGTGTATGGTGACATCTAAGGTGAGCCACCAGGCCCTTGTGAGTCCAGCCCAGCTGGCACTGAGCAGAGCATAAACATGGATTTTATCTGAGGCTTGCTCCCAGGGATCCTTTGTCTCCACCATGACTAGTGGTATCACAAAATTGTAGCTGCATTTTCTGACATGTACTTCTCTCCTCTGGGAGTTGCTTATCGACTAATATCAAGGGTGGCCACACGGTACCAGCCCCTCAGGATGCAGTGCGGTGTGTGTCAGCCTGAGTGATGCAATGATTCATTCTGAATGTGCCTTCTCTATCTCCCATAGGCTCAGCCTTCATCTAAATGTTTCAGCGAAGCTTGCAAGGGTCAGGATCAAAATCCAATATTAAAGTTGATATTGTTTTATCAAAGAAAACTTTTTATCTTTAACTTTTACTCATTATCTGGGCCAGTTCATGACACAGTAAAAGCATGGATGAGATGGGGTTAAAATTAATCACGAGTGCTTTAATTCATAATTTTCATTTCCATATCAACATATTATTTTTAACAAGAAGGATGACCTGGTGGCCACAAATTACTTTGTGTATATATTTGGTAAAAGCCTGAGAAAAAGTCCTGTTCACTCCCTTTTAAAAATTTTATATATATATATAATTTATTTGACATGGGTCTTGGTATGTAGCTTGGACTTGTAGTGATCTTCCTGTCTCAGCCTCCCCAGCATGAGGATTACAGGCATGTGCTGCTATGCCTGTTTTCACTGGCCAGCTAGGGGCAGGGCCGTCATGGCATGTGGTGTAAGGTATGAACCCTGGGTCCTTGCATGTGCCAGGTGGGTGATTGGACTATTGAGCTATAACCCCAGCCCTGCTCACTACCTTTTAAAGAAAATACAAATCATCTATGAGAAGAGTGTGGCAGCCACGATGTATAGGATGAGGCTCAAAAATTTTTAAGCAAACTGAGAATATTTAAGCTGTGCAAGTTGATGTTTGGAAGCAGTCTGAACTGAACTATGAATGAGGTTGAGGAAGGATTGCTGTAGCCCAGCAGTTCAAGATTTGCCTGGATAACATAGCAGGAATCTATTTTGATCAGTCAATCAATAATCAATCAATCAATCATTTAGTCAGCTAATCAATGAATCAATCAATGCTAGATAATTCAGTAAAAGAATTCATTCTCAGAAGTAGGAAAACTGGTAAGTCATCCTAAAATGAGCACATCCAGGTATCACTACTGTTGGTTGAACAGACACTGAACGATATGACAGAAGGTCCCCCACACCCTAATTTACACCTGAGATACCTCTGCAGATCTGTCTACATGGATTTCTCCAACTTGATCTTTCTCACATTTATTTATTTATTTATTTATTTATTTATTTATTTATTTGTTTGTTTGTTTATTTATTCATTCCTTCATTGGTGGTACCAGTGATTGAACTGAGGATCTTGTGCTTGCCAGGCAAGCGCTTATTCCACTGAGCTATCTCCCCGGCCCTCTCACATACTTTTGATGTATCTATCAATGTGGGAGTTGACATGTTCTTCTTAAATGTGGGAAGAGCTGGTCTTGAGCTCATAAGAGCATACACTCTACTAGGTATTAATGCATAACATCCTAGGCCCAAGAAAGCACCTGTAGAAGAGATGAAGGAGGACACAAGCTCACCTGAGGAAAAAATAGGCCATTGGAATGCAGCAATTGAGTAGAGGGAAGGACTGAAAGTGGGGTCTGGCTCAGGCAGGAGGAGGGAAAGGCAGAAAGAGCCAGTGCAGAGGTGCAGGACTGAAAACAGACTGGAGCTCCTGAAGCACCACCAAAGGCAGTTCACAAATGACCGGCTTGTGTCTGTGCCTGAGGACACACATCCCTCCAGGCTATTCTGTGACCTCTTTTCTATTCATTTTATTTCAACTCAAAGATAAAATTATTAGAAATCTCCTGAGGCAAAGCCGGGCAATATTCTTTATTGCATTTTCACTGGGGAGGAAAAATTTTCCCCCTCTATCTCTAAATCAATGCCAAAGAGAGCCCAAGATCAAGGGACATTTGCTTGATGTATGATGAGCTTTCCCAGAATTCTCTAAACCTTCTGTATCAATAGATGAAACAGCTTCACTGGGTGAATCTCTGCACTGTTTGCTAACATTTTTCTGTTAGGACCTTAGTACATGAGGAAGCAAAGCTTAAATAAGTAGATGACTGAATGCCAACTGAAGTCTTTTAGTTAAAATTCAGCCCCTTAGTCTACCTATTAAAACAGTGCTTATAACTGCAAGTCCTAGAAATAGAGAATTAACCCAAGAGAGTTAAGTTAGTTAATGAATTATCTTGAACTATTATGGTATATTTGTCTATTGTCATGTCACTAAAGCATGAATGGAAGTTTTGTAGGTATGTAACAATGTCATACTCTTAATGTAGAATAAATTTTCAATCATTCAATAGATCAATATATATTTATTAATTTCTAGGCTTATATTAGGCTTTGATGAATAAAGACATGGTAAGAATTCACAATGCAGTTTCCTAGGTTGAAGAAAAATAAATACATTTATGCAATAAACATAGAATAGGCATAGAATGAACACAGAACACAAAATACAATCCTATCATCTTCACAAAAACTTCCTAAATAACATTTCTACATCATGAGCATTGGAGAATATTTTGCTTATTGAACATCTGAAATTAAAATTATCAAGCTCGTGCATATGCAGAGGATCAGTTTTCATTTGAAAAGTTGGGCAGGAGGAGTTGAGGGTGGTACAGTATAGGCTTAGCATGCAGAGCTAGGTCCTGGGTTCAGTTCCTAGCACTGCACCAACCCTGTCTCTCAATTTGATCAGTAATAAGACATAATAGATACATGACCACATGTTTCTCATAGATGTGTCTGTGCTCCTTCTACCTGGGATGGTTTGCAAGCTTGCTTAGCTGAAAGCCTTGTGTGGAAATGGTGAATCTGGGCAAGCCAGTTGAGTAAGGCCCAGAAGCAGTCCACTTTCATTGACAGTCCATAAGGGATGCTTTCATAGGGGGATTTGGCTGACTGATACCTCATTGTCAGTGTGACACTAAGCAGTTCCATCACCAAGAACACATATTCTGAGAGGACATTTCGCTGGCCCTAACACCAGCCTGGCTGCTGTCACCCCCCAGCTTCTTCTGAACATGTCCCTGGCCCTGACTCTCAGGGGGAGACCCACCTTCCCAGCACCCTCCTCAGAGCTGTGGCCACATCCCTGTTCCTCAGGCTGTAGATGAGCGGGTTGAGCATGGGTGTGAGCATGGTGTAGAAGGCAGAAACCAACTTGTCCTTCTCGGGAGTGTGGTAAGAGTAGGGTAGCACATTGGTGTAGAAGGCTGCCCCATAGAAAATGCTGACCACCAGGACATGTGAGGAGCAGGTGGTCCAGGCTTTGCGCCTGCCCTCAGTTGAGGTCAGGCGGTGCACGGTGACTAGGATGTGTGTGTAGGAGACAGTGATGATGGAGATGGGAACCAGCAGCATCAGCACACAGCATGCATACATTAGCGTCTTATACAGCGAAGTGTCCACACACGACAGCCTCAGAACGGCTGGGATCTCACAGAAGAAATGATTGATCTCCCGGGATGCACAGTAGGGAAAGCTCATGGTGACAGGTGTGAGCAGAAAGCCGTCCAGAGAGCCCCCCAGCCAGGAGCCTAGCACCATACCCAGGCAGACCCTGCGGCTCAGGAGCACCGGGTAGCGCAGTGGGTTGCATACGGCCACATAGCGGTCATAGGCCATGAAGCCCAGCAGGAAGAACTCTGCTCCAAGCAGGGTGAGGTAGAAAAAGATCTGGAGTGCACAGCCCAAGAAGGAGATGGTCCTCCCCTCCGACAGCAGGTCCTGGAGCATCTTGGGAACAGTGATGCAGATGAAGACAGTGTCTATGATGGAGAGCTGGCTGAGCAGGAAGTACATGGGTGTGTGGAGGCGGGAGTCCACATGGATGAGCAGAACCATGACGATGTTGGTGGTGACAGCCACCATGAAGATGGAGAAGACCATCGCGAAGACCAGCCCTGGTAGAGCCGGTTGGACAATGAGGCCCAAGAGGATGAAGGTAGTGGAGTTCTGAGGAGCAGCCTCCATCTCCACATCACATGATCACTTCCTGGGCTGAGGGGAAGAGAGTGAATGGGTGAGAAATTATATCGCATCTGACAAGCACCCACCAGGAATGGCATGCTAGAGCAAGGTGGGTAACAGAGACAGCGTCCCCTGCAGAGTCCCTGTGAGTCCTGATCTAGTGTTAATAAATCATGTGACCCTGCAGACACGATTGTCTACAGTCAGCTCCCTGTAGGGAGGTAGGGAGAAGTGAGTGTGTGAGTGCGGTGTACCTGTTGGCATGTGCACCATCTTTATGCAAGGCCATCTTCTGTGTACATCTTCTAATCTTATTATGCTAGGTTGGAAGTTTCTTGAGGATGACACGGTGTTCTATTTCCTATGCTGTATCATACGCAACTTCCTCGCTTGGCTCCTGGCCATGAGAATGGTTACTTTACAAAGATCGCAAGCGGACGTCCACTTGTGACTCAGGAAGCTCATATGAAGTGAACAGGGACCAATGATTTCTCATAAATTGTATGATTTCAATGATTTTACTACTAAGGCCTTCAAAGTTTGGAGCATCAGCAGGCAAAAAGGAAAAAGCAAGGTAGAGATGTATGTGAGTGCACGCAGGACAGCTTGGGTAACTGCACTGCCGACTTCTGCTGGTCTATTGCAAGGAGCAGTTAATACTTCATTTTTTTCTCTTTTTTAATTTCTTGTAACTTTTTAAAATACAATTTTACATGCTAATACCTAGTAATCTGAACAAATAATTTGACAACAACATAGTGCAGTATTACCGCCATTGTTCAATTCTGTTATTTTGTTTAGTGAAATTCTGTATCGTTTCTACATTTTTCTTTCACTATATTTTAATTTTAAAAAATAAATGAAGAGAGGGAGCACTGCTGACCTCACCCAAGCTTCCTGTGCTCAGCTCTGTTGAGAATTGAGTTTGTGCACCTGCATGGAGTATTGTAGGTGCTTGGGTCTGCTTGTTTCTGCAGGACAATATGAGGTCAACAGTAGCAAAGCAGGACCCCTCTGTGTTTTGCTCAGCCAGTAGGACTTGGGGTTTGCCTCATGGATGGACGTGCTTTCGCTGACACCAGGGAGTCCCCTGAAATGCTGTGGCATAGCACTGCTGTTCAGGGTCTGGCGATGTCCTAAGATCCTCTCGTATTGTGGTTCCACACGGCATCAGCAGACTTCCACGATAAGGAGCATTCTGTGCCTGAGCAATGGATGTGACTAAGAGCTCATTGTGAAAAAGGGTT
>PVKN010018148.1:0-16976 GCA_004027915.1 Capromys pilorides
GTAGCACTATTTTCATTTTCCTACTGAAGAATGAGGGGTTCCAACAGGTTAATCAGTACAACCTGAAAGGAGAGCATCCAGGACTGGGGACTACTTCTGGCTCAGTGGAAAGATAAAGTTCTTCTTGTAATACCACATGCTCAGAGCCCAAATTTGAGAAATACCAATAATATAAGCATTTGCTTAGGTAAAAGTAGGGACCAGGATTCAATCCCTGACTGAATGCAGGGTCAGCCCCACCCCTGGGAGCTGAGCTGGCAATGGAGTTTGGGTGTGGTTGGCCATGCCTGTAATCCAGGCACTAGGGAGGCAGAAATCAGGAGGCTCGCTATGAATCTGAGCTACATAGTGAGACCCAGCGCGCGCGCGCGCACACACACACACACACACACACACACAAAAGAAATGGCAATAATATGTTAGCATTTCTTACACTAGAAAATAGCATTGTCACCAGGATCCCCCAATAATGCCAGGCCAAGAGAAGGATCAAATTCCTGTTTAGAAATTTCATCCTCTGCAAATATTTATTACCTAGTTAAGCTAAATCATTCACGACAGTGCTGGTTTGCAACTTGCACCTATCAATTCTGATACTCAGCAAGCACCTTCAGAGCTCAGTATTATTAGACAGCACAATAGGTAAAGCAAACAAATCCCAAACCTTAGCAAAAGTTTGAGATCTAGTGAAGGAAATAACTAACGAGAATTAGACTATGGGCAGATAATTAATAAGATAAAGAAGACACACTGAGGTACACTGACCCAGCCCTGGAGAGTGAGAGAGGACTTCCACAAGTGACTGGCGCCCAGAGAAAGACCTAAGGCCTGCTGGAAAAGCCAGAGAGATATCTGAGGACAGTGTTGTAGCAGCAAAGCTTGTGTGATACCCCAGAGGCAGAAGAGAACAGGCATGATACCCTTAAGAAACAAGGTAAAGCAAGGATAAGACTTGGCCCCAATCAGTGAAAAATGAAAGGAAAACAAGGGCCAGATCCTGCAGCAGTTTATTAGCGATTTTGAACTTCATCTCATAAGCAACAAGATGCCTCCAACGGTATTTGTTCAGGAAAGTGACATGATCCAATTTCCACCTCAAGCCTCTCCAAATGCTGTAGGGAATTGTCTTAGTTCATTTTGTGTTGCTGAGGCTGGGTATTTCATAAAAAATAAAATACATTTTTATAGTCCTGGATACTGAGAAGTCCAGGGCTGAGGAGCTCAGATCTGATGAGTTGACATTAATCCTCATGATCAAACCACCTACCAGTAGGCTCCATCTCCAGCACTGTCGCCTTGGGACAAAAATTTCAACATGAGTTTTGGAGGCAACAGAAACATTCAAACCACAAGGGCCCTGCAGCCATATGTGAGGACACTCTAGTTCTGATGTCATTCACCTCACAACCAGATAATTTACACAAGAAATGAGGTGAACAGCTTTTTCCAAAGGGTTGTGAAAATTCAGAGATAAGCACAAAAAATCACCTTATATATACACAATTTTCCTCTTCTTTATCTTTTTTATCAATCTTTCTTTTTTACATATTTGGTACAGAATCTCAGTACACAGGTCAGACTCTTAGTGAACCTCCTGTTTCAGCCTCCTCAACACTGAGATTACAGACTTGCGCAACCATGCCTGGTTTTGGTGGCCAGCTCAGTGCCTCGTGGGCAGGGCCCACACAAGATGTCGTATCAGGGATCAAGCCCTGGTCCTTGTGTTTGTCTAGGCAGGTACTAGGACAGCTGAGCTATCTCTGGTATCCTTATCTTTCTTTTCTCCTGTCCTTTATCCCATTCGTTCATTCCTTTTGAGCAGTTTCTGTCCCCCTTACTATATTTATTTTACTATTCAGATTTTTTTCCTCTTGCAGGTTCTTACACTAGGGAAACAATACAACATTTACACATGCGGGTCTGATTTATTTCACTTATGAGTATAACCTCTAGTTGCATTTATTTACCTATAAAAGCCTCAAGTTTATCTTCCTTTATAGCTGAGTAGTACTGCATCATATGAAAATATCACATCTTTTTTATCTGTTTCTCAGTTGATGGGTACTTGGGTTGTTTCTAAGATTTAGGTAATGCATGGTAGGAATGAAGTAAATGGGGAGTAAGTACAGCAAGGAACCATTTCATTGTAGGTGCACATTTCCTCCTCAATTTTAATTTTTTTTTTTTTTTTTTTTTTTTTTTTTTTTTTTTTTTTTTTTTTTTTTTTTTTTTTTTTTTTTTTTTTTTTTTTTGTCATTTTGAGACAGGATCTTGCTATGCAATTCAGGCTGGCCTTGAGCTCACTTTTCTAGGCTGATCTCACATTAATCCTCCTGTCTCAGCCTCCCAAGTGCTGGGTTTACAGCATGCACTACCATGCCTGGCTCCTCCTCAATTTTTCTTTTATTCTGCCCCAGGTTTATTTGTATGAATAGCACAGGAAGACACCAGCCCCCCATAAATGGCACCCCAGGGGTCACACTAGTGACTTCTGTTTTTACATCAGCAGATAAGAGGCTTTTACCATGGAGCTTTCATGGGGGCCTGGGCACCTTTGGGAACCTGGGCTGGAGCAGAAGCTGGAGCCTGGGCCTTGGCTGGAGCCTGGGCCTTTGGCCAGCAAGGCCTGTGACCTTTGGCAATGCAGGCATGGATAGGATTCCAAAGCTTGGGGTGGGTAATATAGGAAAGCAAGTCTGTGGTTTACTCCCTTGGGGATGATCTTGGACTTGACTTCCTTGGGCTTGGCGAGGGCCTTGATAGCCTCAGCGCGTGCACTCATGGCCTTGGCATTGTTGCTTGCATCTTCTTGAAGCCCTTCTTGTGCTTCTTGGCAAAATATATATTCCTAAGGAACTTGAGATCTACCCCCTTTGGAGATTCGTGTCTTTGTAACCAAGGTTTCTTGATGCCATTTCTGTGCCTTTTTTGGGACTGGTTGTGCATCGTGTAGCTCTTGGACATAACTGCACTGTAAACCGTAGTTGCCAAGCTCCTGGAACCAGAATAAGAAAAAAAAGGTCCTCCTCAATTTGTAGTACATTAAATATTACAGGTATTCACATGGGTAGAAATACTGTGAATTGTGACAACTCTCCTACTGGTTTATATCCAGATAATTTCTCAGAGTTAGATCCAATTCTCCCTTAAGTACTGGGTGTCTATTCCAGGCCTCATAATGGGGCTAGATCTTTTCAGGGACGCTGCTTAGATGGAAATATGGAGTGGAAAGTAAGGCCTTCTATGAAGATCAGACAGTCGGGGTGCTGGGGGCAGCCCAGGTTGTGTAAGCAAAGTACAAACAGAATGAAGGAGAGGTTGAGAGAGCAGGCAGATCAGCACATCAGCAGATGTGACTCAGTCACATCTGCACAGAGGTGAGGCTAAGAGCAGCAACTGGGAGCCTCAAAGAGCTGAAGTGGAGACAATGGCAAGATAAGGGTGATAAGATGCTAGTGACAAGGAGGTGTCCATGAACACAGGGAGGAAGGAAGGAAGGAAGGAAGGAAGGAAGGAAGGAAGGAAGGAAGGAAGGAAGGAGAAAAAAGAAAGAAAAGAGATGTGCCATAGGACAAAATTTAGTAAGGTATAAGACAATATGAGCAACAAGAGGAAAACGAACTATCCTCCCAAATGGCCCCAAAATTTAAAAAACTACCTACATAGGTCAGACCACTATCATACCTTTTCTATTTTATTTTGTGTTTTTATAACAGCTTTTGGGAGCTACAACTTATATACCACACTACCCAAGGTTATTACTCAATGTTATTGCTATATTCACAGAGTTGTACAATCACGACCACAGTTTAAAGAGTTCTTTTTTCATTGTCTCAGAATGAAATCCATACTCTTAAGCCATCCCTATGCCCACAACCTCCATCTTCCCTAACCCTAGGCAAACATTAATCCACTTTCCATTTCTACCAATAACTTGCCCATTCTGAACATTTCCTATGCGGCAAATGTAATCATACAAAATGTGTGACTCAATATTTTCACTTTTAATGTATTTGGTACAGGGTCTCAATACACAGCTTGGACTCATAGTGATCCTCCTGTTTTCAGCTCCTCAGACCTGGGATTACAGGCATCAGCCACCATGCCAGATCTGTGGCTGGCTCAGCATGCCTGCAGATTGGGCTGACCTAGCATGTGGTGCTCAGGATCGAACCCCAATCCCTAGCCAGGGAGATAGCTCAGAAGAATAAGTGCTTGCCTGGCAAGCAAAAAGTCCTGTGTTCAATCCCTGGTGCCACTATATATATACTGATACTGTATATATGTATACATAACATATATATATATATATATATATATATATATATATATATATATATATATAGCTTATGAACCCTGATCCCTGAGCTTGCCGGCATTTAGTCTGCTGAGCTATCCTGCCAGTGCTACTACCTTCACTTAACATAGTGTATTTAAGTTTCATCTATATTATAGAATAAACTAATATGCCACTCCTTTTTGTTCCTTTTTATTGCTTGTACCAGTGAGGGTTCATTAGAGGATTAGAGGAATATATATATATATATATATATATATATATATATATATATAATAAATTACAAAATAGGCTTACAATGGCTGGAGAGTAAGGTGAGGAAGAATATTAGGACCTGATCAGTCACTCAGTCTTATGGATCAGCTAATGGCAAAGGATTAAATAGAAGAGATAAAGCAATATGGTTTGTGAGGACACAGGAAGGTCAGATCTCCCATGGCTAAGACAAAGACTTCTCTGGACGCCCCAGGATTTATTAAGTACTTAACATACCAGGGGGATATAGGCAAGTGTGGGGAACAGCTGAGGCAAAAGAGATGTAGAAAGAAGCAAGGCCTTGAAAAAGTGAAATGAAGACATTCCAAGCAGTAAATCTTTGCTTAATGAGAGAACTATTTAATCTCTAAAGTTGGCAGCATTGCCCAGAGTCCTCAGTGAGATTTATTACCTTCCACTGAAGGCTTATCTTGTCTTCAGAGCTAACACAGTGTCACAGACCACAACAGGTCTCTACTGTGGCTGTTGGTATAGAGTTCTATTTCTGTACAGCAGCCTCTGGCTCTTTGGGCAAATCACCTGCCTAGGACAGACTCATAAGTAAATTTAGAAACACATTTCATCAATTTTAAAGCCTGCTGAGCATGCACTAAAATGTAACTTTGTCACAAAAGTGCAAAAAGGCCATCTATGAGCCATCTAGAGCCAGAGAATTCAGGCAAAAGTCAAAGGCCTGGAGCTCACTGTGGACCCGCTTGTGAGTCCCTGTCTAGAAGCTAAAGTGGTTGTGCTTAAAGACTGAAGAACCTGCACTAGAATCCTGGAAATGGATGTCCAGAAGCAATGGCAAAGACTAGAGCTTCTCCAAAGAAGCAGAAGCAAGGGGTCCTTCATCTCTCTTTTTTCATTTCAATTAAGCTATAAGCCTACTGGTTGATGCCACTGAAACCCAGGGTGTGTGCGGAGCAACTGAAGCTGGAGATGGATCACATATGTGAGACTGGGGCAAGGCCAGCCCAAGAATACAGGGTGTCCATGGTGAGCCATATGAACAAGCTGTTTCAGGTCAAAGAACAAAAGGTAGCCAAGGTGAGCTAGGTAAACTGGCCCAGATAACACAGAGCATGAGAGGTGAGCTAGTTCTTAGGCAGAGGGATTTCACCTGACATCAACCTGCTGGATATATAGATAAACACACTGCAGTTGTTGAATAACTCTTCTTCTCCTACTAAGAAAGAGGGCTTCACTTGACCTCAGCTTTCTGCATTTTCACTAAAGCCTTCATTTCTTCACAGTCATCCCCATCCCCCAGAAGTTTGTCAAGATCTGTACTGGGTAGGACATTTTGGAGCCTGAACAAGGACCTGAAGTGCAAGAAAACTCATCATATAGCAGGTATGTAGAGAACCTCTAGTTGTGCACACAAAAGAGAAAGAAGTGTACTGATAAAATCAATATTGCCTCTATTGATGCCATCAATATTGATCTCAGAAGTTTATTGATATCATCAATATTGATCCCATCATCAGGTGTAAAACATGGAGCAAACAGGTTCTCACGAACCGCAGATGTATGGAGAAATGCTTGCTGTATTATGGATTTCTGTACTTATTGTTCTGATGTGGAGTGGGATCAGGAAGTGGTTCAATGATTGTACACTTGTTGAGATGGCCACAGAGAATTTGGCTTGGAGTAGTATTTGAAAACTAAGTCCTGACTAAATAAAGGAGAAACATCCCTTCGACAAAGCTTGAACCCTCTAGTTTTGCTTAATCAGATGAAGAACCAGCTATCGGAGGAGACCTTTCCCCACTAGAGGCATGCTTCACTGTGACTGCCATTTCACAACCACTCAAAGTAAAACCAGCAACCTTAACTGCACCACAAGAGATTATTCCTGCTTTTTTAATTCAGAAAATTTTGGTTGCTTCACAGGCTGAGACTTCTGCCTCTCACAGAATAGAGTCCTTTTTTTCTCCCTTGCAATAGGCACCAAAAGAAGCTTGGGCGGGGGGGAGGATGGTGATCAGGAGAATCCCTGGAGGGTTTTCAACATGTCTACCTTGTGCCAAAGTCCAAGATCCCAATAATCTGGGACAAGAAATATAACTTCATGCAGATGTAACCTTCAAGACCTTAAAAGAACTAAAACTAGCAACCACTACCTAGGGCCCTCCAGCCCCTTTTACCTTGGGTTTTATAGAACTCATAGGACAACAGGTTATGGCCCTAAATCATGGAAAGGAATAGCTAAAGCATGTTTAAGGCAGCAGCACTATCTATTGTGGAAGGAAAATTTTTTTGAACTATGTGTGGATCAAAACTGCTCACAGCGCTGCTCACATCACAGCCATTACAAAAGGCATGTTAACCAGAGAAGATGCCTTTGCTGCCACAAATGATCAAATTACTTTTCAACTGCAAGCCTATGAACAACTTAAAATAGCTGCCACAAGGCCTTGGAGGGAACTTTCTTTAAAGGGTGAGACATCCCTTGATCTAATCTCCATGTACAGGGTCCTAATGAACACTTTCAGAATTTTGTGTCATGCTTATTTCAGACTAGTGAGAGAATTATCAACGATGCAAAGGCTGGAACAACAATTGGCCTATGAAAATGCAAATAACTCGTTTAAAGTAACTTTACAAGTCCATAAAAAGTGAACTATGTGGTCTGAGAGGATTTAAATTTGCACCAACATTGGCCCATTATGTGTTCAGAGGCCTGCCTCGCGGCAGCTATTCACTGGCAGCCTAAAGGAAAGGAAAAAAGCAAGGTTACTTGTTTCAGCTGCAGAGGTAGGAGGCATTTTGCTTGAAATTGCTCTGCTGCGCCTGTAGGGGCATCATAGCCATTATCTGCCCCTTGGAACAAAAATTGCCAGTATTCTCTGACCCAAAAAAATATATAGATAGATAGATATAGATATAGATAGATATGATAAAAAATTTCATTCCCTCCAAATTTTTCTCATATGATATCTCTCCTAATTGACCTTCCAAAAGGTCTGACTAGTATATTGATAATTTCTTTCTTTCTTTCTTTCTTTCTTCATTTTTTGTCTTTTTGAGGCAGGGTCTCACTATGCAATTCAGGCTGGCCTTGAACTCACTTTTGTAGCCAAGGCTGGTCTCGAACTCACACTGATCCTCCTGACTCAGCCTCCCAAGTGCTGGAATTACAGTCATGTGGCACCATGCCCAGCTTATTGATAATTTAAAACTTCCAAAATTATAAAATATATATATTATAATTCAATTTGGCCAAAAGTATATTTGAGTGTGCTCTGATTTTATAAGAAGATTATCTGTGGGGCCAGGGAGATAGATCAGTAGAATAAGCACTTGCCTTTCAAGCACAGGGTACTGAGTTCAATCCCTGCTACTTCAAAAAGGGGAGGAAGAAGAAGAAGAAGAAGAACAACAACAACAAGATATATCTGTATATTTGGTTGTTTGTCTGTCTAATCTGTTAACAGCTGCTTCTTGTTTGAGCTCAAATGTTTGTTCACAATTTAATTTGGTTTAAAAAGCATACATCCACCTGGTTTGCCTGCTGCTCAATACGATATCAAAATTGGTTTTCTTTTTTTAACTTAGTATTATTATTATTTTACAGTAGTTTGGTTTTCTCATATGTCATCAGAAATGTGCTAAAGTAACTAAATGGAAACTCTTTGGGCTTAGGAAATTATTTGTCAGAGCTTCCTTTGGTGAATAAAGCAGCAGTTGTCTGGGAAAAATAATATACCAACCTTTGTTCATTAATAAGAAGTCTCAGTAATCTCCACAGCCTTATGGGAGACATTAAAATATATTACTCACAAAACATTATTATGACATGTTTAGTGGTCATATGTAGTGGTCATCATCAAAAGGTTAAGTTTTCTAAGCAATAGGTTTTCTAATTTAAAGATACTCTTGTACAAAGCTAAATTTAAAAACAAAAGTTTTTATATGTATGACAATAAATTGTTATTAATCTTATGGTGTATTAAATTTATTTATGCCTTCAAATCTACAGGTCTTCCAAAATGTAAAACAAGAATTGTTTATAGTGATAGACTTTTCTTTGCAAATTCAGACATTTGCTTTTCTTTTGTGGTCCAACTGCCTGTAATAGGTGGTTCATGTCAAGTGAACATGAGATCACTAGTCAGTAATAATAAAAACTTATGTGATGTATATGATACATATCGTTATACTTTGAGATACCTAGACAATTAAGCAGTCCAGGCAATGTCATACACTTCAATGACATCCCATTAAAGGGTAACAAATTAAGTAAAAAGTTTTTTATGTACTAAATAGAGATGATGATTAAAAAGGTTATACTATGTCAAAATGGAAATCTAAGTGTGTTATAAAATGTCATCATGCTTGTAATATTTCGTGTGATGCCTGATCTGTTAACATTCGACAGGGATTTAACTGCTAGACCATCCATAGGTAAGCAGAAACAGCAGTTCCACTTTTATCTCAAGATACTTGATAGTCAGATAAAAATTATAATATTAAACTCACTGCTCCCATTACAATGGAATGTCATTAAGCATCTGTTTGGATGCTGAAAAACTCAGGTTTGGAGACCAAAGGCTAGAAGGATATGTGGGCCAGGAGGACCGACTATATTTTGGCCCCAGTCCACCAAGGTAATTGAGGACCCAGGACCTGAGAGAATGTTTTTAGTGATATCCTACAACTCTGGTAACTTATACAGACCCCTGACCAAAGAGACTGTAATGCTGCAGAGAAAGGAAGTCAAAGATGCATATCCTATAGCAGAAGAGTCACAGGAGAGAAAGTCTCCCACCTTTTCACAAAAAGCAACTTAGCGAACCAATGGCCATGATTCACCCAAATTCAGAAGAACTGAAAGGCTCTATGCATGGTTCCAAGGTAAATCCCAAAGAGAAAACTGGCTTGACAGATAGCAAAACATTAATTTTAAAATTAATTTAGGTCTCACTTTAACTTTGTTTTGAATATCCAGAAGAAAAGCATAAACCACAAGAAAGAAAGCCTTTTATAGAGTCCTCCAAAAACATCTCCTCCAACTTCAGCTGACCACCCATCCCTTGCAACTGCAAAACAGAAAAACAGGCTATAGGAGGAGCAACTTAAGCCAGAGATCAATCACACGTATGGAGCTGGAGGAAGGCCAGCCTGAGAGCTTGGGGTATTCAAGGTTAACCACCTGAACAAGCTATTTCAGCCACAAGAGCACAAAGTACCTCAGGTGAGCCGGGTAAACCGGCCCTGAGAGGCAAGCTGGTTGTTAGGCAGAGGGATTTCACCTGACATCAACCTGCCAATTATATAAATAAACACAAGGCAGTTGTTGAACAGCTCTTTTTCTCCTATCAAGTGAGAGGGCTCTGCCTGACCTCAGCTTTCTGAATTTTCACACTTGCCTTCATTTCTTCACAGTCCTCCCCCCAGGAGTTTCTCAAGAGCTATACTGAGTGCATCTGCAGCAAGAGTGAGCCCTTCACCTTCAGTGAATCAATCATCCAGACACAGCAGAACTGTTCTAAACTAATGTGCTACACATTTCTTACATTTCTTATTCAAGTTGACGTCACACTTGGCTAAAATCATAATACAGCTCTCACCAAGCTGATAGCCAGACATACTTCCTTAAATAATACTTAGTCTCCAAACACTATAGCAAGTTCATAATTTCTCCTAACAAGATACAATTAGCCTGTGTGCAAACAGAAGCACACTGATTCGCTCTCTAGAGTAGAAGGCAAAGTCTTCTTTTGGTGATGTTAACTCCTAGCATTTCATAACCTAAACATTATAATAGAAGTTTAATAATACTTAAAAATCCATAGTAAGGCTATGAACATCATGTTACAGAGAAAGAAATAAAGACACCTACTTAACATATATGTATATATGCACAAGCATATTAACAAAATAGGAGACAACAATTCTTATTTCTGTACCTGGTCACAGAGACACAACTGCTGTGCATATATGAAAAACATTTTCCCACAGATGCCTCGTTTCTCCTCAGAACACCATGCAATAAGCACTATTACTATTCCTATTTTACTGACAAAATCAAGCTTCAATGAGGCTAGGTAACTTGGTCAAGTTCACAAGGCTTATAAATGGTGGATATAGGTTTCAGAAAGCAGGTTGTAGAGCCCAGTGAGTAAGGGAACATATATGACTATTGACTATTGCCTTGGGAAGAATACTAGATGTAATAATTTTCTATTACATAGCACATTACCACACAAGAGATAGGGCTGCCACTTGACCCCTGCTACTCCGGAATCAAACACGTCGCCCTTAAGCTTCCTTATTGAGTGATTGTTTCTAACACACAAAATGATGACTTCCAGCATACAGAAAAGAACAATGACAGAGCTCTTCAATGATGTGGTATTCCTTTCACAAATCTGTTTCTTAAGATATTCATGAAGGGTACATTTTCTGGATCATCAAGTAGGGAGAATTAGGTTTAACATGACAAATCCACTCCAGTATTCCTATTTTTATAAGGCTTTGAATCCCTTCATCATTGTTAAGTGAAGAGACACATACATCTCTAAACTTATTCACAATAGTTCACTTTTTGAAGCACACTGTTATTAACCAGTCATATAAATTATCAACACCTTTATTTTTAACTCCATGATCTGCAACATTAAGTTTAGAATCTCTGTTTAATGGCCCCAAATGGACAAACTTAACCTGATTCAGGTGTAGGCTTTTACCACTCTTATTCCACACTTAAAATCCATTCTCCAGACCCCTGCTGATCAGAGCTCTGTTTTTAAGAGTTAGAAAATTCAAGAAGTGCTTTGTAAGTATCTCAAACCTCCTCATAAGTCACACTGTGTAACCTTACCTTAGGAGACTTCTGTGAGGTTAGCCTAGTTATACACATAGAGACAAAGATGTGTGGTGAGGGTGACCCCTTGGCAGTGTCAGCATCCTCATACTTGCTAACTGCCTCAGGCAACACAAGACTAATTTCTTTGAGTGTAGGAAGACAGACCCACACTTCAAGAGGGGGGAGTAGGGATGCCCATTATGGGTGGGGAAATCTCTTCCTTCACCAGATAATCTCTTTAAGACTAGGACCTCAGTGTTCCCAGGCTTCTCAGGATTCTCCCAAACATCTCCACTCCTATTTGCAGGATCCCTTTCTTCTTCCTGTCAGTTCCCTTACTCTCACCTCAAGTGCACTGCAGGACTGAGCGTTAAGCTTACACTTTCAGCCAACCAAATTAGGAGGCTTGCGTTCTGCTTACTGTACTCTCAGCCCTGCAGCAAAAGGAGGAAAGATTTCTTTCAGAACACAATTAGAAACGTTTAGGCTCTTTACACGTGTCTAAAGCTGGGAATTGGAATTTTGAGCTCTTTCTTTTCCTTTATTAACTTATCTTTACACTTAGAAGGTTTTATACTTCTTATGTATACCTGGAACTAATGATTTCCTTTTATTAGGGATGCTAAGAACAACCAGCCAGCAGCATTGTATTTCCTACTCTGAAAAATATTCAAAAGTATGGCACATAGAGTCACTAAAGAGACTGGGTATGTTGGTGCACGCCTGTAATCCTAGCTCTAAGGAGGCTGTAAACAAACAGATCACTATGAGTCTAATCTAGTAGTGAGACCCTGATCACCCCCTAGACCCTTCCCCAAAATACAAAAAAAACCATAGAGCCACTAAAATCCTTGCACCTCCCAAGTGGTGAATTACAATAATCACATGGCTCTGCACAGCACATTCCTTTAAACATATCACACCACAGACTCTCAGTAGCCCACACTGTATCAGAAAGAAAGATCATGGCAACTTTAGGTCTAGCAAGTTAGACTTTGGAACTACCAGGAACTGCTGAAGACATTAAACAAATCCTTCCTTATAATTCTGTTGCTCCAGAGCCACTCTCAATACCAGTCCCGTTTTTTTCCTCTTTTCTCCTAGTCTTGGTCCTCAGAGCTGGCAGCATTTGCTCTGCAGTTTGGGAGGCATCTGTTCTTACAAAGACATCACCTAGGCAGGCCTTTGAGTGCCTCTCCAGAGCTGGGCAGGACTCGATCCCCTTGCCTGCTCCCCTGGGCCATTCTTCATCCTGCTGGCAGTTGAAGGAGCAAGCCGGAGCTGGATGCACAGGACCAACAGTAGGAGGAAGAGCAAACCAGAGGTCAGGAATGAGGCTCGTGGGAGGCCAGGTCACAGAGTAGAAGGGTCTGGAAGGCTTTTCTTCTGGTCTTCACCAAACTCAGCTTTCTGGACACAGATGTTGGTATCAAGCTGGATTCAGGTCCTGCTTGTGTGATGTCACCTTTCTGGGTTTTATCTGTCATAAAACAGAGATGGAGTCTTTCTTGATGGGTCATCACAAAAACTAAATTAGATAATGTGCACAAATGTATGGCACAGCCACAAGCACATGGCTACCAGTCAAAGCGTAGCAGCGATTACTGGCTATCCTGCTCAGAGTACTGTGTCTGTAATTTCCAACCTATGTCACATGCATTTTCTCCTTTGTTCTCCATCAACCCTCTGAACTGGAGTTTATTACTGTTACTGTCCCATTTTTGAAGGAAGACTGAAACAGAAGAGAGAAGTGAAGATAAGGGAGGGGTGAGGGAGGGACAGGAAAGCAGATTGCTAATGCATCCATAACCCGCTAGGATCAAGCAGGGAAGGTCAAGTGCAGCCTAGCAACGTTCAGACCACACAGCCCTGCACTTCCTTCAGATGTGAGGAGCACACAGCAAAACACACTTGGCGAGATGGGGAATTGACACAGAGACTCTGGATTCCTTACTCTCCTTACACTCTAATTTCTTCTGATCTCCATTTTCTCATCTGAAAAATGAGTACAACACGCACAAGAGCTCCATACAGTGGTACTCAGAAGACCAACTAAGACACACTAGATGTGAAAATACTTTCCAAACAGAAAGCCAAATTTTTAAAAAATGTATTTAGTGCAGGGTCTCACTACATAGTTCACACTTGTAGTGTTCTTCCTGTTTTCAGCCTTCCAAGCTCTGGGACTACAGGCTCATGCACTGTAGTCATGCCCAGTCTCAATCACTGTCTCAGCATGCCCCAGAGCAGGGCTGGCATGGCAGGCAAGGGATCAAACACCCAGCCCATGAGTCTGCCTCAACAGGCACTTTAATCTGCTGAGCTATCTGGCAGTCCCTTAGAAACCAATTTTTATTACCGTTTTAAAGCTACTGGGACTGAGTTCTACAAACTTCTTTCTTGTCTTGCAAACTCTCGAGTCAGCTCTTTCTTGTCCCATGCTTTCCATGGTATTCTACAGCTCTCCATGAGAGCATTATTGTTTACTTCCATCTAAGCTCCCATTGCTAGACCATGTGCTCCAAGAGACCAGGACCGCTCATTGTCCAGGGCTTGCCGCAGGACGAGCACACAGCATGCGCTCTATGTGTGCCACTGCATAAAGAGAGATGCCTCTGGATTCTGCAACCTAGCATTGTCCAGAGAGATGAGAAAAACAAAGAGAAATGTAAGGGAAGAAAGATCTTTCTCTTTCTTGGTCTCTTCATCTCTTTTCCACGTCACTGGATCATCTGGATTTAGAACAAGAATACAAACAAGAATGAAAAACAAACTCTGAAACTAGTGTTTTAAAAGGATGCTTTGCATTTTTAGAAACCAGAGGAAACTGCAGCACAGCAATTTCAGGCTGGGAGCAGTTGGTGAAGTTCCAACATGTGGAGTTAACCACAGCAGAGGGATTGGAAAGCTACCACAGGACCTAATCACAAGGCCAGAGGGCAGATTTCATCTGCAGAGGTTGGCCGCATGGCCTTGCCCAACTACAAATCTGTCCTCACAAATCCAGCGTGGCCTGACTCAGCTGGCCAGCCCACGTCAAAGTCACTTCCACATGATAAGTGATCTGACGATGGAGTCTAGCTAGAAACTCTGGCCAAGCATTTTATCTAGTCAAACTAATTGCTCCATACATGTGTTTTAAAAAACACTGTCAGAAGAAAAAGTTGACTTTTTAATAAATGGTGGTAAGACACCTGGGTAGCCATTGGGGAAAAGATAAAAGTAGGTCCATTCCTCACCACAAAAAAGGAAAATAAACTCCAAGTCAGTCAGAGATCTTAATGTAAGAAATAGTCATGCAAGTTCTAGGAGAAAAGATGAGTGGACTCTTATATAGCCTGAGAGTAAGTACAAGTTTTCTCCTTAATTATAAGTTAAAATCCAAGTATAGCTGGATGTGGTGGCAAACTCCTATAACCCCAGAATTTGGAGGCCTGGGACAGGAAGGTTGCCACAATTTCAAGGTCAGCCAGAGGTACATAGTGAGTGCAAGGTCAGTCTAGACTACATATTGACCCCCTGTCTCAATAAATAATAACAATGTTATTATTTTTAAATTTATAAATTTTTAAAATGCAAATTAAAACTACAATGAGATAGTTCTACCCATTGGATTGTTAAAGTTCAAAACAATGACAACATATACTTTTATAAACATTTATTCATTTATTTATTTGTTTGTTTGTTTGTTTATATATTTGCTACAGGGTCTCACTACTCAGTTCAGACTCATGATTCTCCTGTTTTCAACCTCCCAAACACTGGTGGATTATAAGTGTACACCACCACGCTTAGTCTCCATGGCTGGCTCAGCACACCCACGGGGCAGGGATAGTGCAGCATGTGAGGCCGGGGATTGAACCTGAGTCCCCGTACCTGCCTCAGCAGGCACATAGTCTGCTGAGCTGTCTTGCTGGCTCCCATATACTCTTGACAAGATGGTGGGAAAATATTCCAGTACACTACTGATGAAAATCCAAACCAGCCCAGCACTCCAAAGGGGACTTGCACACTATCTGACAAACTACAGATGCATTTACCTTTTGACCTTGTGTTACAGCTTCTATCTAGATGTCCCCCTAAATCTTCATGTGCTCCTAGGTGGGGCTTGTGGGAAGTGGCCAGATCTTGGTGTGTGCTACACTGCGGGCCTATGCGTATGGACTCAGGATGTGATAACTAAAGTAGTCCGCTGATTGGCGAAGCATCATTCTGTGTGTGGATAACAACATCCTGGTTGTGGGCAGCAGGACCCAAAAGGTTTGGAGCCTGGAGGGGATGAAAGGGAAAGGGAGCACTTTGTCGCCACTCCATTGTTTCCTGCCTATCGCCTCTGCCTATGAGCTATTTCTCCTCTCTGCCAACATGCCTGAGGACTGTAACCCCCACAGGCTTTAACTGTGGGTGTCAGGTATTTTGTGCCAACAGTGAGAAAGCAACTAAGATGCTCAGCAACCCTAGTTCTAAGAACTTACCCTGAGGGTATGCCTCCTGCCCCAGGAGGGTACAAATGTGCAAGGTGATTCACCGCAGCATTCTCGTCACTGCCAAATATTAGGGGGAAAAAAAAAAAAAAACACTAAATGTACATGTCTACAAGTCTGGTCAAAACTATAGCATATAAAGGAAGAAAGAAAAAGAAAAGAAATGTATTTAAAACAAAGTAGTTAAGATATATAGCTAGTTTGTCTTAGTTCATTGAAAAGAAGATTTGTGGTAATATTACTTAGACAAGATATCATGCCTATATCTTATAGTCTGATTAACTACTATAAGGACAACATACTCAGCATATTAATTATTGTAACTCTCCTACTAACCTGCTTTGAAGTTGTTTTATTGTTATTTCTATTTTTTCTCTTTAAAATAAAAATATTGGGCCCCCCAAAAATGCTCTATAGTGTGTGTTTACAGCTATAAAAAAAAGTCAGTAATTTCTAAAAAAAATAATTATACAGAAAAACAAAGTACAAAATATTATCTATAGTATACTATCTTTTGTGTAAAACATTATGATAGTCAATGTTAGGAGTCAGCTTGCCTGAATTATGGGCTTCTCACTTAGTAGAGCATTGTTTTGGGGTGTAACTATGAGCATTTACAGAAGAGATCGCCATAGGAACCAGTGGACTGAGGAAGAAGATCCACCTTCACCCATCTGAGTGGGCATCATCCACCCAATGGGCAAAGGCCAATCCCACCCCACCCCAAGCTGGGCGTACCTTCTCCTGCCCTTGGACATCTAAACTCGAGGGTCTTCAGTCTTTGAAGGACCAACAGCCCCCAGTCTGTGAAGCTTTTGGCCTCAAAGTAATAGTTGCATCATCAGCTTCTGTGTTCTGAGATGTTAGACTTGTGCTGAGCTACATTACCCATTCCTTCGTTCTCCAGCTTTCTGACAGTCATCACAGGACTTCTCAGCTTCTACAGTCATGTGGGCCAAGGCCCCTAGTAAACTTCTCTCTCAGATATATCTAAGATCTATTGCTCTGTTTCTCTGGAGAACCCTGCCTCATAAAGAAAGAAATTTTAAAACACAAACACACACACACACACACACACACACACACACACACACACACATGTTTGGTGAGGAAAAAGTATCAACTA
>PVKN010018149.1:0-16986 GCA_004027915.1 Capromys pilorides
TGAAATGTTCATTTCATTGGAATCCACTCACATAAAGTATCAAAGAGAGTTTCAACACCCAGAATTGGCCACAATCTTTTGTACTGAATGAATGAAAATCTTACTCATTTCAACATATCCACAATTCACAAATTACAAAACAAGAACATTGCTTTTCAGCTAACATATCACCTTCACACAGAGGTGTGCTTGACTCATCAAGTTTGAGTTGAAGAATTGCTGGCAGATTTTTGAATTCAGGAAGCACCATTACTTTAAATTTTGATCATAAAATGAGATTTCATTGATATTTTAATGTGCCCTGAGTTGTCCTGGAATTCTAAAATGAGTGATTATTTCTTAAATGTAAGGGAAAGGAAGAGGTTAAAACCCTCAAATTTTCAAGTGGTTCACTAACCACTGGTGACAGACCCCACCCCTGCACTTAGGAAGAGCTGGCCAAGAGGACCCTGCCCAACTGACACCTGTTCTTCTCCCCACCCTTGTGAGCCTTAGGATCCCACCAGGAATAAAGAGCGACGAGTCCCTGGAATCACTAGCCTTCAGGGAAAGTCGGAGTAGATGGTGACAACTTGCTTCCTCATGGGGAAGAGGAAGAGATGTTTCCTGGAGAAATCCCAAAGACTCCTTGTGAGGTTCCAAAGAGGCCACACACAGGAGGAGCCTGGTGCATCCCTCCCCATGTGACAGATTCTCGTTCATCTGGCCTGGTGTCTACTTGAGAACAGAAAAGGAACAGGAGAGGAGCGCAGGAGGGCAAGAGCTGGAGGGGTCACACCAGTTGTCTGAGATCCCTGTGAACTGAGAGGGCGGCCACCACCAAAACCCTCACACCCAGGAGCAGGAAGAGGGAGTGTGACAGCCTCCTGCCTCAGGGCTCTGTGCAGAACCAGGAATCAGACAGCTGCTATTCTGGGGCCTCTAAGACATAAGCCTGAGGAGCGGCGCTAACCACCAGAACTAGACAGTGGACGCTTCTTTCCCTCTCTTCCTCTCACCATGCCAAAGCGACTATGGCTGGCTCAAGGGGAGACAAGACCTTCACACAGACATGCGGTGTGAGCACCTTCCTATGGGCATGCTGGGGTGGGGACTGCCTTCCGCCCTTCTGGTCAGCCTGGCTCTGGAAAGAGAGATGGACACAGACTGAAAGGCCTGGATGGATTGGAGATTTAACCTGAGCGAGACTGAGCCAGCCCAGAAAATTATGAAATTTGCAGAGGATTATTTTAAGGTTCCCTAACCAAGACAGAAAGAGTCCTAGCCATCGCTCCAAAGACAAACTTCGAAATGCTACCTGGTTAAAAATCTTCAATAAATCAGATCCATATTTTATAGATCCTAAGATGTATTTGCATAATTTGGATTTGTATTAAATCTCTACTACGTAACTTAACTTTTAAAAATACTCTGATTTAGGACCCAAGACAAGGATCATGGTAGTCACTACCCAAGTCTTAAGGAACCTGTGTTCAGGCCAAATGGTAACAGGCTCTGCTGTACTGGACTCAGTCATGGAAATAAATACAAACTCTCAAATGTTAACCAATAAACTGAAAAAATGAAACTAGCACTATGAAAAGCTTCATTTAATATTTTTATTCTCCCAAAACTAATGACCTCTGACTCTGCCACAACCAGGAGGCACTGGTCCAAAATTTAGCTCTTGAAAATTCTAGCCCAATGGTCTCATTGCTAATTCAACCATAAGTTGGTTTTTAAATGAACACAGTTACCAATGTAATCACTGTCCCATGCAAACAGGATTGTGCGGGTTGCCTAAAGATAACTACTTAGATTTATATTCAATTTGCTCAGTTTTGGAATGGGGACATTTAAACCTGATGCTGATAAAATAAATTATTATATTTTGACTGACTTTTTGGGAAGATTAAGGAACCTGCATCATTTGAAAGTGGAATCTTTTATCTTCTCTTGTGTTGACAGCAGATAGCTGTGGTGTGGCACAGCCCACTGAGGCCTTCGCTGCCGAGGAGCCACCAGTGGTGGTGCTGGCAGCATATAGCCCCGAGTGACACCAAGTGCATTTGTCATTAGCTTCTTTCTTGAGCAGAGACCTGCAATACGTTTGTAGGGTGGCACACATAGATGGCTTATGTACAGAGAATCAAATTGATATTCCAACCCCATTTAAGATTTCTTACATAATTATGCATGAACTCAAAATGCAAATGTTCCAATTTATGTCTATAACCACACCTACACAATTTGTACTAAATTTGAGGGAAACTCGATAAATAATAAAAAGCAGGAACTTATACATATTAAGTAGAATTTTTTTAAAGCTATAAGTCGGTGACAGCTACATTATCTTGGAAACAAGAGCTTTAAGAAATGCCTACGATTGTTTCTCTTCTTGTTCTTACTTCATTCAAATTATTTAAGTTTTTGCTATAAATCTGTAACTTGCATTCTTAGAAAAGACCAACTTGTTTTATTTATTCTGGACTTCCTTTGTCTTTATTTAGAAGAAAGGAAGCATGATGCCAGCAATGTAACTCCATTTTTTTTTTTCCTAAAATAACAAAAACAAACCATTTTTCACCTACAACAGTCCAAGGAGATTCTACTTATAGTGAACTCACCCTGTGCAACGGCCCTCCACTCTGCACAGATGACAGGGCAGCTGTCTAAGGGATCTAATGGTTCATGATGGAAGCCCGATTTAGCCTCAGCACGGATCTCGCCGTACAGATGCTTTATTTTGAATTAATCAAAAATAAAAGTAGAATCTGTTTTTCTAACCTGAGCAGACACAAATACTTTACAAAGTTCAACAAACTTTTGAATATATAGCTGTATATTTACACATATTATTTCATCTTCTGGTGCATTCAGAGTAAGACAGAAAAATAATAGAGAAAACAGCCCATAAAAATTTTTGATTTATCCGTTTTGTTAAACATTGGGACTAAGCAGTCCTTCTCACAGGGCTTCTAGGTTGATATTCAAGGAAAGTAAAAGCTTCAGTTTCTTCACTACTTAAATCAAATTCTCTTACTCAGTTTAAATGGAAAGAAAACAAAAGGGAAGAAAAGAAAGGAGGAGGAAGAAACTGAAATTTCACTCACAAAGCACAAATGAGTAAATTGTTCAGTTGTTGCAGTATTGCTAAGTATGGAGAAAAAAAAAGAGGAATGATTATTGTTTAAAAATTGCCATCATTATAAAGAAACTTTCCTTGTTTGTTAACAAATATTTATAAAGTGCACCCATGTGCAAGGCACTGGTCTATATGCTGGTGAAATAACAACGAACACAAATAAAAATTACCCGATGATGGAGCTTCATCCTCATGGGAGAAGCAGACAGTCCGCTGCACCCAGCAATGGAGATCTCAGTGCAGATGGCAACAGGAGCTAAGAGCAAAAACAAGCAAGGTGTCAATAGAGAGGCGCAGGGAAGAGGCTTTTGTGAACAGGTTGGCCGAGGAAGGCGTCAGTCAACCAAGAGAGAGCCAGGAGCATTCTGGGAGAAGGCCACAGCAGGAGGAAAAAGAAGAAGCCCATTGCAGGGTTTGTCTGCTAATGCTCCTCACGTTTTCTGATTCATCCTCTAGCTTTTACTGATGCGCTAAATCTTTGTTAGTTTTTAGCAATGATTTATTAATAAAGAATAGCTGTGTTTTCTATGCACTGAAGTCTGCATCATACAAATGTACCTTCCTTTGAACAACATCTATTTGAGGGTTGGAAAGGATCTACATGACAGTGTTCTGTTCTCTCATTTTACTGTTGCGGTGAAAGGCTGTCTCACCTCCCTGTTGCCACAACGCTGTTACCAGCAAAATTGGGAGTAAGTATAAGTTAGCCAAACGCTTCTCTTCCCAGTTTGGCTTGCAATTGTTTGTATCCATCTCATTTCCTCTTCAAGACCCCAGTTGCCTTAGGAATAACTCCTCGTTAGAGTTGAGTATGGTGCGTACATGTGACTGACGGCCGGCAAACATTTCCTGAATGAATAACCACACTTCTCCATTATTCATGTTCCAAACTCTTCAGGTTTCTTTAAATCTTATACAACTTCCTTGGTGAGGTTTCTCTGTCCATCCTAACAGAATTCTTCAATACTTCTCTTCCTACTCTACAAGTGCTGATAGATTTCAGCATGGTTCTTGCCAAATGGCTCATGATTCAAATTAGAAAGGAAGACAGACTACAAATACAGAAATCTAGGAACATGTTCATTTCATGCCTGGATTGTCCTGCTGAATTATATGTAATTTTGATAGAAATTTTAAGGGTGAAACTATGTTTTCTATCAAAACCTGCACACATTGTTGACATGAAATAATCAAAATTGGTAACAGCCCGAATGTAAGCAATGTACTCATAATAAAATGTCTCTATTGATTTAGAAAATATGCTGTTTTTAAACATTTCTTACTTCCAATTTTAGATTTTCTATATTGTACTCACAAAAAAAAAAAAGGCTATTATCATGTATCTTATCTGATTTGTCAGCAACCACCAAGTACAAAAACAAACAAACAAACAAACAAGGGCCGGCAAGATGGCTCAGTGGTCTAAAGTGCCTGCTTAGGCAAGCTTAGGCAACTGCAGGGACCGCGGTTCAATCCCCATCACTACATGCTGTGCCAGCCCCACTCCCAGGGCAGGCTGAGCCAGCCATAATATTAAAAAAAAATTAAAAATTAAAAAAATAACAACCAAATACAATTATACAGTAAGGAAATATGTGGCTTTCTTTAAGTTGAATCGCTTAAAGGAAGAATATCCTTCCTAAATTTGTTCTTCCTTTGCATAAACCATAGTTTTAAGAAAACTGGATTCTCGCAGAAAGACAGCAATTAAAAAAATGACCTGGTTTTCTGTGCCCAAGTTCCCAGGACTTTGCAGAACATAAGTTAAATGTCTCGGCTTTTCCACCGCGCAATTCAGAGAATGTGGTGGGAACAGAACGCAAAGCAGCTCAGCTGGAAAATATCTTGGATGAAGTATTTTTGTCGAGCACTTTTCTCATGTGAATTTGCCTCCAGTTCGGTGCATACCAATCGCCAGAGCAGGGCACTCGCTTCACCTCGCGGCTTCAGGACACTTTTTTTTTTTTTTTCACAACAAACTGCTACATAAGGCAACAACGCCAGAGCAGCTATGTTCAGCAGAGCTGTGTCTCTTAAAAGGTCAATGGACAGGAGTCAAGTTTTAATATCCTCAAAGGTCCTTTTAGTGATAAAATGGCAATAAGAAAAACTCCTTAAGTCTCTCTGCTTAGTTTGCTTTCTTCACAAAATCAGATTTATTATTGCTCACAAGGATTCATTTCTAGGTTTCAAAGAAACATGTCAAGTTTGATGCCTTTTTATTAAAAATGAATAATAACAACCTAAATATTAGAAGCATGTTTTCCCCCAGATGTGATGATCTCTCAAGCAGGTTCTTTTTTATGTCAAGGGAAACAAGGCACATAGGACTGCCTGTCCAATTTATAACTTGCCAAACGAAGGCCCTGTACAAACAGCAGTTATCCAGAAGGTGTCCTCTAATCAAAAATATTTCCCGTGCACCAAAAAAGGAACAGGAAAGACATATGGAAATGTGATAACTCCAAAAACCATCACTCTGGAAATTCGTTAACTCCTTCCATGATGAGACCACCCCAAATTAAAGTCATCTGGGCCACGATAAATGTTTATGGTCCAGGCCAGTGGCTCTTGACAGGGGGAGGGACCAGGCGCCAGGATTTCTAGTTCCGTGGGTGATTCTATTCTGCAGCCAGAGTAGGAACCAATGTGCTCTCTTGGGAAGAAAATTAAGATGATGAATAAGACAAAACTCCAAAGGATTTCTCAGAAATAAACAACCCTTAAATTCAAGCCTTGGTATTCAGATGGTCGTTTAGCTTTGCTTACCAATGTGCGTGCTTCCGCTGCAGTGAATCTTCTGAGGTTCTGCCAGTCCTGTCCCGCCATTCTCTCCTTACCCACCCCCACAGTCTCACGATGCCCCTCCCACAGATTACTACAGGATCTTCCTCATTCATTCATTGCTGTTCTGGTGGGACGTACAACTGGCTCCACCATTGCTGGAGATCACACAGAACCCCAAGGAGACAAACTTGACTTGTTTATTAGGATGATACTGGCATAGCCCTGAAAACCATCACTGGAAGTGGTTTCCCTACCAAAAGGAAAGTCATTGCTACTGAAAATGTGTTACTTTCTAAAAATTTTTATTTAATTAATTAATTATTTGGTACAGGTACAGGGTCTCTCTAAGCAGCTCAGACCATAGTGATCCTCTAGTCTCAGCCTCCCCATCCTCTAGTCTCATCCTCCCCATCCTCTAGTCTCAGCCTCCCCATTCTCCTGTCTCAGCCTCCCCAGTGCTAGGAGTAGAGGCATACACCACCATGCCCAAGTTCAGTGGCCAGCACGCTGCACCCCAGTTTCCAAGACCTGCACCACATGCAGTACCAGGGATCAAACCCCATTCCTTGTGCTTGCCAGGCAGGCACTTGGATCATCGAGCTATCTCCCCAGCCCTGCTGTTTAAAAATTAATTGAGGCAATGGAGTCCTCTGTCTACTCAACAACCCAGAACTTCACATTCTACCACGAGAAGCTAAGACTGTACAAGGTTCTAGGAAAACATGAGTCAGCCAAGGACCCTCACCAGACTGTGGCTTTTGCTACCGATGAACCTGGCTCCGCTACGCAGCCACAAAAAGAAGAAAAACATTTTGCATCAGGACTGAATCCTTTAAGCGCCATTTTGGTGATGTAATGTAGTTCCACTTCAATTTAGTCAAAAACATTTTTGTCCATTGTTATCCTCACTCCATAAAAAAAAAAGAGAGAGAGAGAGAGAATGAAAAATATTATCCTGTATGACTCCTAGAAGTAATTTGGAGTCAAAGAGTGCATCTTTCAACAAAAAATAACTGACTCAAACTCAAAACATACAGGAAGGTGTCCCTTCCTTTCTAGCATTTGTCAATTTCTGCACTGTAAACAGCCCATCACAGCTAAGTGCAGGCTCCCAGCGTGACGTGAAACCGATAGCGAACTTCCTGAAAGTACAACAGGAGTCAGCCTATGTGTTGGCCTCTTTGATTACACAGATTAATTATTAAACCAAGACAGGCTTTCATCTCCTCACGAGAAAAGAGAAGAAAGGAGGAAGGAAGGAAGGGGTAGAGGGAGGGAGGGGTGAGAAGGAAGGGGAAAAGAAAAAAAAGGACCTATTCATCTTCCTTTGCAGTCTGTACTTGGAAAGTATTCGCCATGTGCCATCAAAAGTTCTCTTTTAAGTCTTTGTCTGTCCTTCAAGCCTGGCCGTAGGTAGAAGTTTTATTCTTGCTACTGGATTAACTCAGACAGGCCCGTGACATTCTTGTTTCATGTCACTAACAGAAATTCCTCCTCTTATAGGATCCTTTTAACCTTTCATTCAAACATTATAACATGTAATTAAGAAGTGTGTGGAAACTTCAAATTTCATTCACAAACTACTTCCCAGTTAGGGTTAGCTGCAGACGGGCCACCTTCCTTCAGGAATGAGACATGATCGATTTGATCTCTTGTTCCCTCTTTTTTTTTTTTTCTTTCCTTCTTATTCAATAGATCTTTACTTCTGAATCTTCAAGGACCTAATATGTGATGGGAAGGAGGAGTGGTAATACAACCCAAGAAAGTTCTTGCGTGATCATGGTATCATGAAGCAGTCCCACGTTCTTGGGAGCTGCCACACAACTGAACAGATCCATCCCCTCGTGGGTGCTTGTGTGATTCTGTGAGACCATCCTGTCGCATGCCATGAGCTGCAGCTTTCTTGACCAAGGAAAAGCCTCTCCCACGGCTGGCTGGGCTGAGGTCACCTGCCACATCTGACTTCTATGGTAGAGGCCTTAGAACCTTGGTACCCTGGCTCCCAGATGTGAAACCCCACCTTTGTTCCTCGACTCCCATATTGAAATGACTCCCTGCTAACATTTCCCACTGGACTGTCTCTCTGGCTACAATTCACGTACCTCTGATCTTTTAACAAAGATAACTATACTTTCCAGATATGCTACTTTTTCTTTAAAGAACTCTTTTAACTTATTCAGGTATGAATCAAACATCCATCTGACCTATTCCCCCATTGTAAGAGATGAACATCAAATTTTCTGAGCTTCTAGAATTGTGAACCTTCCTCATAAGACTTGAGGTAGGAAGTCCTTTGCCATAGTTCCATGGTATGCAGCAGAGTTGAGTGTCCACAACAGAGACCTCTCCAATAGCTCTCTTTAGAAAATCCTACCCTCTCCTTGCTTCCTTGGTTGACAGAACAAGTCTTGGTATGGTCTCTCTAGTTCACAATATGAGAACTATGTGAGGTAGGAGCCTCATATTTCGTTCTTGAAAGCAACCCTCAGAATCCTCACTCGAAACTGAGAGGAAAACACCTACCAGGTCACTGTAGCTCCTGGGGTCCTACTGCCTCCCACCACCGGATGCAGATTGCATTGGTCAAGCAGCAGCAGATTCTCTGCAATCTTCACTTTCTATACATTAATCCATTCCATATCCCTTCAGCCTCTAATATTTTTCTATGGTGACCATGTTTTCTTCACAGTAATCATATATAAAATCTTTTAGGCACTTAATTATTTCTGTTTTAATTTTCAGCGTCAGTACCACGCCTGCCTTGCTTACTGTCTCATCTTCCTTCTTAAACCCAGAAAATGTTTTCAGTGATATTCCTCACTTCCACCCTTTTTGAGTTAGAATGAGCAAAGAAGACACAGCTTTCTGTCTGCCTCTCACTTGAGAGAAATCACTCGTCTCGTTGCAGAGTAGTAATCCTCACTCATGCAGTTGTCTTTCGCAAACAGAGCAAAGCAGAATCTGCTTCTAAGTTAAACAAAAAGCAGAAATCAGAATGTCAAATTATAATTGGCATTTACCAGACATAATCAATATTGCCTTTTGCAAGTTCCTCCCACAGCTAAAGCAAACTCTGGTTAGTGCTGGCCAAATCCTGACTAATTTGGCTTCATGTTATTACCATACTTAATATCTCCGAATCAACACTGATGACTAAGAGAAAGTGAACTACGAGAAATGATCTGTGTTCACTGCAAAAACTTTTTCACTTTGTGCCAACTATTACTGGTGCACCTGTTTTATGTTCAGAGTGGGAAGAGAATCAAAAAAGATGTGGCCAATTTTGAAAGAGATGGGATGTTTTCAATCTCTCAAAATAGCTCAAGTATATAGCATTGCTTCTGCTGCTTATTCAAACTACAAGGCTTATTAAGCATATGTGTAATGTGGGCATGCAAATACAACATTTACCTCCTCAAATCCCACCTCAGTCTCCCAGGTTCCAGTTTCTTATGTAAGAACTGATGTTACTTCAAGCAGAAGCAGAGAGAACCCAGCAACACAGAGAGTTTTCATCAAGAACACACAAAGAAATGCTAGAAGCAGCCTTTCAAATCTTCTGCTTTGCAGAGGGCTCTGAAAATATCCTGATCCTGCCTCTGTTCCAGGTGGAGACTTCCTCTCTTAGTTCAAATAGATTGCACTGAATAAACCAATAAAGCACAATGAAACTTCTCTGAAATCTAGGAAACTAAGAAGTGAACTTCAGATTAACGAGGGTCAGATTATTCCAAAGCTGTTGTTCTAGATCAGTCATTAGTGATAAATAGGTGTTTGAAAAGATTGTTAATGTGATCTTAATTGCAAGTTCCTCCCACAGCTAAAGCAAATAATTAAGCCAGCGTAACCCACCTGGGTAGCCCACACTAGGAAAGCAGAAACGCAAAACCATGGCTTCAATTCGTTCTTTCAGCCAGTCTTGTGAGTGCATTGGTAAAGGCTGAGACCCACCTGTGTGCGGATCAGGGACAGGTGGTGAGCGATTGTGCAGGTGGAGCCGAGGAGCAAGCACTTAGGGAAGGGCCATGCTGCAGTAAGACCAAGAGGTCACCCAGAACTGAGGAGCAGAGGAGGAAGCCAGGCTCAGGCACAAAGGGCTCAGGACTCACACGGAGTTCAGTATCCCAAGTGTGCGCCAAGACGTGTGGGGTAGAGAGTAGCCCAGAATCCTTACAGGGGAGGATCCATACACAAAGAAGGCTCCATGCTTTGACTAGCAGAGCGGCAGATGATGGAATGATGTGACAGTTCACTGGAGGGTGGCTGCGTGCAGTGTTTTCTGTTCATCAGATGTTTCATTTCATTTGCTCTCAAAGGGTAATATCTTCTCTAATGGTTACAATGCCATGTTAAATGATATGCTAATGTTCTCCAAAACTATACGGTCCTCTTTTTATTTTAAACAGGATAAAAATAATGTAAAAAATAGAAATAACACAGAATTTCAAAAACTACAAGGCTTATTGGTAAGAACTCAACAATAGTTCTTATATTGCATATTGTCTTCAAAGTAGTTGTTCAGATGACCAGATGGCACAATAGACACCATAAAAAGGAAAGAAACTGTTCAGAAAAAACCAGTTGGAATGAGTGAAAGGAAAAAAAAAAGGAGGGAGAAATTACACACACATACACAAGCTCACACACGACAGCTAAGATAATTGCACTACTAATTTCTATAATTTCTATTAGTTCATTGAAAGAAACAGTTAATGCCTAATTTTTTGGACCAATTTTACATGCTTACAGTTCTCATTTTTAAAAATCATTAGGTCACAATGTTTTGACGCTTGATCAGTAAATTCAATTTCAAGCCAATTTGATGCAGTTTAATGCAAACCAACTTTTTATAATTATCTGGGAAAATGTCACCTAGACACCATGAGGGCCAAGACACAGAGTCCATCCTCACAGAATGAGTAGTCTGATAGTGATGCACATGAGCTATTAAAAATGTGGATATGAGTGCTAGGGGCATCTGCTACCCGGGGAACTCGCTGCACTGTGGAACCAGGAAAAGTCCCCTTGACAAAGTACGACATAGCCTGAGATCTGAGCAATGAATAGAAGCTGACCGGTAGAGATGTGAAAATGTGGGGATTGTGATTAGTTTTGGGCAGCACCATAACTGAGAATATATTCACCGATATGAGTTGCCCAATGAACCCAACTGATTTTAAAGGATATTATATCACTGCTATTTTAGGTCATTCTGTTTGGGGGTATTTTGTTGCATAGCTTTCACTTGGTCTAAGCAAAATACTGACAAGCTGGAAATACTGTCCTGATCAAGTTGAGATGCAACACACATCAGGGTCTGAGTTTTTTTATGCCTCACCAGGATAAACTATGAATATCTAAGGCTGAAGCAAACAAATACTATAGAAAGGGCAGAAAATTGTATTTTATTTTGTTTAAAAGTTTGCACATACTTGTCCCTCTTTGTACAAAGTCATCTCGTGAACAGCAATACCACGCATGACCTCTGGTTCTGATGTGGCATGCCTGTGTCCGTTTGCATTTGTACCATCAAATCTGCAGGAATCCCTGAAACAGGGGAAGTGCATCTATCTGCTTCATTATGTCTTCTAGTGTTGCATGGCCAGTACATTAATATATGGGAAGAAAAAAAAAAATATATATATATATATGATGTTAATATTACTGTTTTCACTTGGTTTTTATTTAACATGCTGTGCTATCCATACAGTTTATTTCAAGAAAGTAGAGAAAAATGTTATGAAGTATATATTGTGAAAAGAGAATCTGTTTCTGAGATGATTAAGTCAGAGCTCTGATGAGAAAACAGTATCTGCAGTAGCTCAGTAAGTTCTTGTAAACATTGTTAAATGTCAGGATTATGTTTGCATCCACTTAATCGCTTCCCCATTCTTGGAGAATCCTATTTGGATTGAGATATGAGTTAAACATTAAATCGATATTTATATCCTGTCATAATACATGCAATTACGAACTTCTGTGTCTGTGTCTAATAGACTGAGTAAATTCCTCAGTATTCATCTCTTCTCACCCCAGTTCAAGAACAGAATCCTTTGAATGACGTATCCTCGGTCGTTATTGGAGTCCAGTGTTTTCCAGCCAGGGTGTCAACCAACTGTTCTGCAGAACATCAAGACTGTTCTAGAAACGAGCATGGATCAGCAGCAGAGCTCTGCTCCACCTGCACAAGTTGCTGAATTAGCTTAGCTTTGCCTCAAGTCATTTAAATTTTCAATATTTAAGGGCTTTTATCTACTGATGAGATGCACAAAATGCTAACAGATTCCCTTCAACCTTGAATTTTCAGACATTTCTACGTTTTCTACACTACTTCCACATGTCCACTGAGTTTCCCAAACTTATCCTAATCACTAAATTCCAACCTAAGGAACCTCTGAATTGTATGCTGATCTTCTGAGATTTTCTTTTTCACACAAACACCATCAATCTCAACCCACATAGAGTCCTGCTGATTTTTATGTCAGATATATATGGGGGTCAGGAGAAGTTTTGTGCAGCCTTACATTTTTTGAGTAATTTAAGCAAATCACTTATTTGCCTTTTGCTTTAATCTCCTGATGTGGAAATCAAATAAAGAAAATTAACCTTATAGAGCTATGAGAATTAAATTAACTAATATAGATTAAGCCTTTAAAAACTATATTTATCCACTGTAAATCCTACATAATATATAATCATTATTACATTCAATTTTTAAAGTTGTATTTTACTGTTTTCATGTTTAAATGCAATAATTTTAACTATACTTAGCAAAACACACTAATTCTTACTTAATTAGAAAAATGTACTGATTGTTCAAATATAAATATGCACTATAAAATTCTAGAGTGTCCCAGGAGACACAGAGAAGGCCTATTTCTAGACTGAATTCAGTTCTGACACCAGCAGCCTGGGTGTGGGAGCCAAGGCCCCTGAACCCCTGCACTGGCCTTAGGCACACCCCTGGATTTTGGACAGGCTGTAATAGAACAAACCCACTGATTTCACAGCATCACTGGACAGCGACTCCAGTTCCAGGATTAGATGAGTCACCCACTGCACTTTTTAGAGGTTCCATTCTTGAGGGAAACTAGTTCTCCACCCAGGCAGGGATTCGGCGCTGGCCTTACTACTCTGGGTTTTAAGCCCAGAAATGTAATGATTGAGTCTAAGATTTTACCAGCATAAAATTCATCAGAATGATGTTAATTCTCTCCTCCACTTCTTGATATTTTGCTTGAAATAGGTAAAGTAGGGTGGGGCTAGGGCATGCAAGAAGGTTGTGAATGTCACTTCCTTAATCCCCTGGCAAGCTACCCAGCAGCACTTTCTTGACTGATAAGCTCATCTACTTGTTAAATACCCACAACAGAATTCTAAATATATTTGATTGAGGGCCCTATACATGTTCAGTATTTTATCATAAGATTCAGAAAAAGGACAGGTATGTCCCAAGCAATTTGTTTCACCAGTTAAGATTGGGTATGAGCCAGGTGTGGCAGCGTGCCTCCTGCAATCCAGCATCCAGGAGGCTGAGGGAGGATGAGCACTGCAAGATGGCAACCCAGCCTGGTCTACAAAGTGAGCTCAAGGCCACCTTGAACTGCATAGTGAAGCCCTGCCCCAAAAAAGATTTCAAAAGAATAAAAGACTGTGTATGAGAAGGAAAGAAGAACACTAAAAAGCTACAGGACTTAAGTTATCAAGAAAAACACGCTTGAAAGAGTCACTAGACCCCACATTCCCATGATGAGCACTGAGAATCTTGTCTTCAGCTCAGGGTGAGATGGGTGGGGTGAGGCAGGCTTGGGTGGAACAGAGGATAGCCAGGCCGCAGTTATGACAACAAAGGCATGAGTAAGGGAGAGGTACGGGGGCAAGACAGTGGTCATGAATTATAATAGCTGCTGGATAGAAGAAACACGGTTTCATGAACTTGGCAAACAGTGTGAATCTTGGGGTGCCTCACATAAGAAAATCATTCTCTGTGTGAACTTGTGCACCTGTTTTCCTACAGATAGCTCCTTTGTCTTTCTTCATGGCAGAATAATGCACCAGGGTGCATACATAGCACATCTTCTTTCTCCATGCATCTGTTGGAAAGCCACTTTCAAGGTTTGGCTGCTAGGAAGCATGAGCCTACGTGCATGGTATGCCAAGTTCGCTGTAATACAATGCATGTAACTCTCAGGAAGATGTGAAGCAGCAGAGTAACTGGATAAAGGGAATTTCTGTTTTTGTTTGTTTGGGGTTTTTTTGTTTTGTTTTGTTTTTATTTTCATGTGAGGCATTTCCATTTTGGTTTACATAGTGGAGAAGGATGGAGAGAAAGGAAATAGGAAGAAATAGGGTTGCGTTGTGTAAATGTGTCGACTGTCCTCGATGACCGGAGACATTATGCCCTGCACACACGAGCTAGCATAATATTTTGCATCAAGAAAAGAAATTCAAAAATAGTGAAAAGAAAATCAGGGATCAGTCAGTGGAATACAGAGAAATGCCTCAAAATGCAACAAATGAATGGTTCTGCCCGTGTGCCTCCTTTTTTTCTCTTGGTCTCCTCACTCACACATGTGTCCTCTCTGTCCTTCCGTGGCTCTTTTCACTTGATATCTCTCGTCCCTCCACTGCACAAAACATCAAATTACATTCTTCTATGGTTCATGAAATTTATCTGTATCCTTCTCATTAGAAAATCCGTGAAACTGCTTGAAGTACTTTCAGGGGAAAGGCTGGAATTTTTTGCTGAGTTTTGGTCCTCCTTGAAAACGAATCTCTCCATCACTTTGAGTAACTACTTTGCTGGAGCAGTGCATCCTGTAGCACAGTCATCAGTTTTCAAAAGAACATGCAATTTTTTCTGAAGAAGTTAGTTGATTGAAGATAGGAATTAATGTATAGAAAATTAGTCATCTGGATAGTTCACTTAATCAAAGAGAACTGCAGAACTATAGAAGAAAAGAATGATTTCACTGACAAAACAAGTATATCACCACCTTCTCTCTCATCTGGTTATTTTTTAAACAGGTTTTCAAAACCACCTTTAGGATGATTTTTTATTTTTATTATTATTATTATTATTGCCAGCTCAGACTACCCTTGGGGTGGGGTGGGTACAGCATGTAGTGCCAGAGCTCGAACTGCAGTCCCTGCAGTTGCCTAAGCTTGCCTAAACAGGCACTCTAGACTGCTGAGCTATCTCGCTGGCCCTAGGAAGCTTTCTTTTAGCCTTCTACACCTCACAGAATTTGTTTAAAAGACATTTATGAAATAATTAGGGTGACAGTTTTTCATTGTATTCATTGGTAGTTTCATATCATGACCATGGATCATAATTTTGAAGGCCTGCAGGAGTAATAATTTTAACTCTCATCTTATTGATAAAAAAAAAAATTCAACCTCAGAATACGTGATATTCAAATCATTGCATAGTTTTCACTGCCCAAGCTAATATTGGAGGCAGGATCTTCCCACATGAAATTCCATGTTTCCCCTACTTTATGGGACTTCTTTAGCTAGAACAACTAAACAAAGAGATCATAATTTTTTTCTGTCTTTTTGAGACAGGGTCTCTCTCTTCAGGCTGGTCTTGTGCTCACTTTTGGAGCCCAGGCTGGTCTCGAACTCACACTGACCCTCCTGCCTCAGCCTCCCAAGAAGAGATCATAAAAATATTTCTATCTTATCCTTTGTTAAACTGTAGAAGCCTAGGACTGGGGAGATAGCTCAGCAGTCTGGGAGCCTCCCTGGCAAGCACAAGAACCTGAGTTTGATCCCCTGTAACACATGCTGTGCTGGCCTGAAACCCGGCATGGTGATGCACACCTGTAATCCCAGTGCAAGGGAGGCTGAGGCAGGAGGAGCTCTATGAGTCTGAGCTGCATAATGAGACCTTATACCAAATAAATAATTTTTTAAATGTAGAAGTCTAAACTAAGGAATGCAATTGTCCACTCTATTTTGCTTTGAGAAATCTGAAGAGTTATTTTTAGCTTTAGAGACCTATTTTTAGAAGTAATAATGACAAAAGAGAAGCAGCGCTTCTACACAAAGAGGGAAGAAAGCATTAGCAGCAAAGGCAAGGCACATAATCCCCCACTTCAGACCACAACATAGCCAGATGTATTCTGAGGAGTCCACCGTGACCATGAGATTTCGATTAGTTGAAGCATGACTCCATGTTAATAGCCTAGGTATCCTGAAACCTCCCGACTTTCTTGGGCTTGTTTCTCTTGCACTTAATATTTAAAGATTCATCTCATCTTGCCAGATAGTGAATAGAAGACTGGACATGGATCGCAGGCCCGAGCACCCCCAGGATCCAGGCTGTGCATCCTTTCCCCTTTGCCCAGGTAGCACGCTTGTGAAAAGCAGCCCCGATTTCCATTACTTCTCCCCTAAGTCCCATAATGAAAGTCACTCCTGGCAAAAGTTTTATTAAGTGGATTTTAAATACAAGTCTAACTGTCATATGTCTGAAGAAAGGAAACATGCAAGTGCAATGCAAACCAAAATCCTAAGTATGAATTCCAGATATATTTAAGTGCTTTCTCTATACTTGGGATGCAGATTCTTTCCCCCAGCAGCCATATTGTTTCTTCAGGCCCAGGCCTCTGGTCTCTACTTCGCCTCTCCTTCCTGCTTCTCCTCCTTGAGTTTTCCTCATCACATCCTTGTTACTCTTTTCTGCTTTGCAAACTGTAGAGAAACTACTGCTCCCAGCTGTACCCTGGGGACCAACTTCTCACACTCAAATTGTCCAATTGCATAATTTGCTAAAAAAAACATGATTCTCCTCTAAACAGATTAAAACTTGTAGAGTAGCCTAGTTTTTTTAATTTTATTAAATTCACTGAGGAAGAAATAACAATGGGATGGTTTCCAAATAAGTTAGTAGGATAGCCACAATAATTACTACATTGCATATTGTTGTCTCCATAGTAGTTGTTCAGAGTATAAGATGCAAATATGATAACTTTTCTAAACAATATTAGTACAAATATTTCTTCTCATTGAACTAAGAGAAAGTAACTGTATGCATAGTCCAATAGTCCATAATAGTAGTGGGTTATCAG
>PVKN010018150.1:0-16972 GCA_004027915.1 Capromys pilorides
CCACTTTAGCCCACTTTTCTTTTTGAACATACTGCATAGGTTAGAACTTCTTTACTTTTTCAGGTTCTCACACCAGGGACAATATGATGTTTACATATGTGAGTCTGATTTCTTTCACTTTTTTTTGCTTTGTTTTGTGGTACCAGGGATGGAACTCAGGACCTTGTGTTTGCCAGGCAAGCGCTTATTCCACTGAGCTATCTCCTTGGCCTGATTTATTTCACTTATGAGTATGATCTTAATTACATCCGTTCATCTATACAAGTCTCAAGTTTGTCCTTATTTATGGCCGAGTAGTACTCAACTGTATAAAAATGCCACATCTTTTTTATCTGTTCCTTGGTTGATGGGCATTTGAGTTGTTTCCAAGATTTAGCTGTGACAAATTGTGTTGGCATAGACATGGTTGGACACATGTCACTATGCTATTATGCTTTCAATTCTTCTGGGAAGATACCCAGAAGGGAAATATCTAGGTGGAATGAGACCTTCAATCCTAGTTTTTTGAGGAATATACACACTGATTTCCACAGTAGTCTGTACTCCCATGAACAGTGGAGAAAGGCTCCTTTCTTCCTACAGCCCCTCTAGCATTTGTTACTGGATGACTTCTTGATGACAGCCATTCTTTCTTATGTGAGAAAGAATATCAGTGTTGTTTGAATTTGTGTCTCTCAAATGACCAGTGATTTGAGCATTTTTTCCTATACTTATTTGCCATCTGGAGTTCTTCATCTGAGAAGTGTGTATTCATCTTAGATGCCCATCTTTTTGATTGGGTCTTTGAATTTGGGGGCTCTATCTGAAGAAAAACTGGCTGTAATTTTTTTTCCACTCTGAGTTGTCTCTGCACTTTGTTAGTGATTTGTTGTGCAAAAGCTTATTAACAAGGTGAGATCCCATTTGTTGATTCTTTGAAGCATTTCTTGTGTAGTCTGTGTTTTTTTTATGAACTCTCTGTCTCCCCCCAATGTCTTCAAGATTTCTACCTATTTTCTCTTCTATAGATTTAGTGTTTCTGTTTTAATATTTAGATTTTTGCTTCATTTTGACTTTAGTTTAGTGCATGGGAATAGTCATGGGTCTAGTTTTAGTCTTCAGCATGTGGGAAACCCTCACCATTTACTAAGAAGCCTATCTTTTTATCTTTTGTCCAGTGAACATACCTGACTCCTTTGTCAAAGATAAGGTGGCTGAGTGTGTTTGTAGTTGTGTCTAAATCTTCTAATCTGTTCCACTAGTTCTCACATTTGTAAAACAGATTTTTAATTTATTTCTGGGCTATAAGCAAAGGCAATCTCTTAAATTCTTCTTTCTGTTGCCCACTTCAGGACTCCCCCTAAAGTGAACTTAAGCCAGACTGGAGGAATCAGGAGGCACGCACACATAAAGCGGGCCTCCTCTCCCATGGAGAATTACATTACTATTGCAATCTGAGAGTGCCTTTGAGCCATTGGCTATGGTCAGAGAGGCCTTGGGCACTAGAGATTGCCTCAAAATATGGAATTTCTGAATCATGTTGACCTGTAATCCAATCGGCTGGCTTTCCCTAGCGTACCAAACACCAATCCTTTCTGGAGGCACATTTTCCAGTTTATCCATAGGTAATAGCTCCTATGGACTGAGATCAACCATGTACGTGAGCTTAATATTCAAGGTCACCAAACAGGGCCGGGAGTATAGCTCAATGGTAGAGATTGCGTAGTATGTGTGAGGGCCTTGGTTTGATCCCCAGTGTGCACACTCACACACACACACACACACACACACACACACGCACACACACACACACTCCAAATTACAGAACACACAGAGGAATAGATCATGAGCAACATGAATGAGAGTCCACAGAAATAACACACAATCATTCAAAACTCTAGGTGTTGGAGTTACTGAGTACAGAATATACCTACTGTAGTGGCCAACATTTGCCTAGTATTCAGCATGTGCAGGCCCTCTTGTAAACCTTCTCTATGCTTGCCCACTGCTGACCCAGCTCTCCATCACTTTGCACACACTCCTACTGTGTGCTTCTTATTTGCACCAGATCAAAAAGTGAGAGGAAGGTGCAGCCATTCCGCCCTTGGCTGTGCCTCTGACAGTCCCAGGCAAGGGCTGGCTCTTGCAGCAGCCGGCTGGCCTTGTGATTAGCGGTAGGGGACACAAGAGATCAGGGTAGCCAGGAGATGCTAGGAGTTCCAGGAGTACCTGGCTCTGAGAAGCAGAAGAGTGGGCCCCTAGGGGCTATAGCTTTTGCATGTGCAGCGGCAACTTCCTGTAGTCTCTTGATCTTTGGGTCACACTACCTCCTCCTTTTTTGCTCCTGTAGTGTTTCTTTGTAACAGACTTCCCTGATCCAATTCTCTCTCTAATTAAGATGTCTAGACTGGTTTCTGTTTTCTGATGAGCTGTTGTGTGGTACACATATAGAAACTCATTGAATGCTTAGGTCTCTGTGAGGGAGGTGTAGTAATAATTTATGGATGAGGAAACAAAGCCACAGAGAAATAAAATAACTTTCCCAGAGCAATATGCTTAGTCAGGGGAGGTGCTGATATACAGCATACTGTGAAGAAAGTGCTTAGAGACATAGAAGGTAGAATCAAAAAAAGACAAGGCAGGCTTGATAAAAAGTGAAACAGCTAAAGGGAAAAACACAGTTGTTAAAAACGTGTATCTCAGAGGGTGGATTAAACAGTTGCAGAAAGAACTACTGAAATGTAAGTCAGTACTGAAGAAATTATTTGGAGTGCAGCATAAATAATAGAGGGAAGTGGGAATTAAGGTAATTCACAAAAATAAATGGGAATTATAAAAGGGTAAGTGGCAGGGAAGGTAGGATGCAAATAAACACTGATCTAATTGGGGTTTTGGAGGGAGAGTAGAGAAGAAGGAAAATGGGAACACATGGAGAGGTAACTGAGAATTTTCAGAACTAAGTAAACAATGGCTTCTTAGACAGAAGATGCACACGGCAGGCCAGCAAGGGTAAATAAGTGTAATAAAAATTAATTGTGTGAAACTTCAAGACAAACACAAAGATTTCAATGTAAATTGGTGAAAAAAGCAGATTTTCTAGAAAGAAAACGACAGTTACAATGGCAGACACCTCAATAGTAATGGAAATCAAATTTAATGGTTTCAGGTGCAAAGAAAGTCCACCTTTTAATAACATAAAAAATGTGGTATTTGCCAATTTACATAGTTTGAAAACAGATGAACACTTAAGCACATGTGCAGAGACTGGTAGCAAAATTATAAAATCACATCTAATTAAAAATCGTCACTAGAACGATGGCTGATCCAGCAAATTATTGAATATAAACGGAAAAATGACAACAGTTAAGGAACATTCAGTTTTAGAATCATGTTACCCCCACCATTACTAAATGCAAAAAGGAAACAATAACCTCCAAAATGATGTGCCTGCCATCATGTAAGAAATACAAATTCATATTTGGATCAAATGTGTGCAAAATTACGACAATTATTATGCGTTTTAATAGATAGAATTAAATTCCTGTGTCATTCTTACAAGACGCTATCAGAATTATGTGAGCGTATTTATCTTGTTTTGATGGGGCTTCTCTATGCATCCCAGGCTAGCCTGGAGCTCACAATGATCCTCTCTCCTTAACCTCCTCAGGAGGGTGCATCAGATTTTTGTTGTTGATATTCCTTATGAATAGCAACAGGAGGGCATCACTACTCTTGGCTGCAACATTTATTCTTGTTTGTTTGTTTGTGTCTTTTTGAGTCAAGGTCTCACTATGAAGTTCAGGCTGAGCTGAATTCACTTTGTAGCCCAGGCTGGCCTCAAACTTGCAAGAGTCCTCCTGCCTCAGCCTCCTAGGCACAGAGACAACAGCAAATATCTATATATATCCTGATGTGATTACAGATTATATGCAGTGCATAAATTTCCGTTTTTTCTCTTCTACAGAGCCATTAATATCTTATGTGTATATTTATTAGATGTTTTATATCATTAAAATTTATTTTTCATGCTCACAAAAAAAAAAGAAAGAAAGAAAGAAAGAAAGTCCACCTTTGAAGAATTATAAAGTGAGAAGAAAGCTTTTTGGGGACCCCAGTCCCCCTTACAGCAAAGAGGAATGAAGGTGATGTAAAAATGTTTTCACATTCAGAAAAACTGAAAGAGTACTACAAAGAGGTATTTGAAGAAGGGGATTTGACTCATTGATGTCTATCTGAGCCAAGGTTTCACTTTGTAACCCAGGCTGGCCTTGAACTAGCAGCGATTCTCCTGTTTTAGCTCCCCAAATGGGGGGCATTACAGGCATTTACTACTACACTTGGCTAATGAAAGAGATTTTAAAGAAAAATTTCAGGCAGAGAGAAAGAAATTCCACAAGGAAGGTCTAAGACGCAGAAACAAATTACGGGCAAAGAAATTATTAACATTATAGGTGAATTAAGAAAAATCTCACTGTCTGTAGAAATAATGACAATAATGCTATTAATGGTTACTTGATGGAGTTAAAGAAAGGAACAGAACTAAAATATTAGATAACTAAAGCAGGGAAATACTTAGGAGTTACTTGGAAATTAAAGTACTGGGCTCCTTTGTCATTCTGGTGGGGAGTAGAGACACTAATTTTTGACTATGTTAAGTGTAAAACTTTAAGAGTCACCACAAAAATAATAGAAATAAAGGGTATGACTTTGGGAACAAAGGAAAAAGACAAGAAATAAGAAAAATAACAGTAATTATCTCAATCAGAAAAAAAAGCAAGAAAAGGTTGGAAAGAGAAAATCAAAACATAGAAGAAGGAGGAGAAATAGAAAGCAGGGAAGAAAAATGTGGAAATAAAGAGATGTCAACAATAAGCTATACTCACCACTAAAAGGAAAATGCAAATACTAACACCTGAAACTCGAGGTGTGCTATACATGTGCTGACCAGAATGGTTGCTAAGATGAGCGTTGCCATGAGGCTCACCACATACCAGCGAAAGGCTCAGCTCACCAGAGAGACATAAGACAAAGTGAATCTTAAAGGGAAATCTCTTAAGTGCTTCTAAATATTAAATTTCTTTAAAGGAATGTCAAATGTCTGCATCCAGATTTGTAGGTACCTAATGTAATAGTTGTAAAAGAAATAAGATAAACCTAAATAAGACAAATAAATAAGACATAATGCTAAGAAAAAATTTACAAATTCGTCCTCAGAGAGAGAGATTTCAACTGAGTTTTTTAAAAAAATTAAAGATTGAACTGACAAAAAAATTGGTAAAATTTAAACAGTGTAGTTACCAAGTTTGATTTAATCAGCAGATGTTGGTTATGCAGTCAGCCCTTCAGTCTCATGAACTTCACAGACCTTGACCAGGTGCTAGGCCATCGCAAATTGCCATGATGCAGAAGGAAGAACAAACCCCTCAGCCAGGAGTTCAAAGCCTCCATGTTCTTTTCTGCTTTCTAACTGCATCGCCCACCATGCTTCAGTGCATGCCCTGTACTATGTGCTGCTTGCAGTGCTTGGTCTTGATCATCAACTAGACTAGGGGATGAGGGGAGATCCATCCTGGCTGAGGGTGGCACCCTGCAGTAGGCCTGTAGCCAGATAGAACAACAAAGGAGCGAAGGCTGGAGTTGGCCTATGCTTGGAAGGCTCTGAGCTATTTGAGCAGAAATGTCTTTGGCTGTTGCCTTTTCCTAGACAACAGACTCCAGCTTCTTTATCCTTTCACATGGACCCACACCAGTAACTCCGAGGGAGCCCACAGTCCCGCACCCCTGATTCCTCTTGTTTCGTAGCTTCTAGCTTCTTGGGCTATGCAGCTAGTGTATTTTCTGGCTCTCCAACAAGAAGAACACCATTGTGGACTACCTAGCCTCTGGTCTTGCAAACCTGTCTAATGAATCTCCTTGTATAGATCTCTATCTATCTATCTATCTATCTATCTATCTATCTATCTATCTATCATCTATCTATCATCTATCTTTCATCTATTGGTTTTTTTCCTCTAGAGAACCTAGCCAATCCATTGTCCTTGATACAAATCTCATGTTCTCTGAGTTCAGATCATGTTTGGAGTAACTGGTACATATTGTCCCATTAAGCCCTAGCATACTGAGTCATGTACTCTAATGCCATGTCCAGTTGTGGTTATTATTTCTTCTACTTTCCTAGATTATTTTTCTTCTACTATATTATTTATCTGCCTGGTGGCACAGTTTTTTACTTTGTGTCTGTCTTTCTGTTTCCTGGGCCCTAAACTCTCCTGGAGGTCAGGACCATTCCCTTTTTATTTGCACGCATTGATTACTTAGTAAAAGATTATTTACTTAGACTGAATTCTATTTAAAAAGGTGCGTCCCACATCCAAGTGACTTTTCAATTACTGTTTTGTTTCCTTCTTGCGATTTATATCTGTTTACCCACATATGAGTTGACCTCCCATGCAGGCAACTGAGATGGGGGGTTTTGTTGATGCAGTCTCTTCATAGTAAGGTAAACACCCAGATAATTTTTATCTTGAAGTTTCTAAAGAATTCTGTTTTGATTTTGTTAGACTAATATTTATCTCAGTTGATAGCTTAGTTGTAGGCTGACCGAATGTTTGCAAAATCTTCTTCAGTGGTGCTTGGGTTTTAGAAGTTACCCTGAAGTTCTTATTTCTGGAAATGAACAGCCTGGGTATTCCAGTCCTGTTTGTGGTGTACAATCTGTGTGTAGGGAAATGCTTATTCTGCTATAGCAGTAGATGAACATAGTTTGCCCCTAAAAGGAAATTGGTTGGGTAAGTGGAGTTCTGTAGGAAAATGAGTAAAATGGTTTGTTTCTCTCTGCTAGAAATCATCTATCTATCAGGAGATGGTGCCTACTGAGAAGCTGATAGGTCTCTAATTTGGGAAGATAGGGTGTTTTCCTTCATGGTTTGACCTACCTCAAAGCTGTACCTAATTTTGTAGCCAAGTAGTCAGGATTCTTTGAAAAGGTGAGTTGTATAATGTTGAGAGGCACAGAACTATTTACAGTACCTGAAAGGTGTAGGCCTGAGAGATCATATGCACTCTCTTAAAGATGGGTTTACTGATAATCACCTCTGTCCTAAGCAGTATCTGAGATGTAGGAGGAAGGGAAGAGAGGATTAAGGACACTGGGGCTAAGGTAGCCACTATTTGGTTGATCTACAACACAGGTGAGAGAGTGGGCTGGTGAGGATGTGGATTTGTTCTGCTATGAGAAGGACACTAAGATGAGCACTGAAAAGCTATGTGATCTTTTCCCAATTTGTTGGAAAGGGTAGGCAAATACTTAACAGCCTTGCAAATGCTGCAGTTGGAGGTATGTGCAGAGGGCCACCAGGAAGGACAGGCAATGCCATCTGGAGCACTGGGAATGCATTCATGAGTTTGCAGCAGGTCTTGAAGGAAGAGTGGGCACATGGTGGTGGGCAGGAGGCTATCAGGCTACAGTACTTCAGCCCAGGTCTCTTCAGGCAGGGCAGTGATGAGAGTTGAGACCAGGCTAAGTACACAGGTTAGGAAGGACCTCATATGGTCCTTCCTAGCAAGTCAAGGAGGAGCCGAGGGAAACAATCAGATTTGTATTTTAGCAAGGTCATTTTTTCTGCACTATCCCATTGGTAGAGTAAAGGCTGGAGCTGTCTGTTTAAGATAAGGAGATGGCCAGTGTAGAAGGGAAGGAACAAGCCCTGAAACGAGAGATCTGACATGGGAGTAAAGTAGCAGAGACAGAGCTGAGATGTGTTTAAAGTAGCACCAGAATGGCCTGGGTGTTTAAGTGGATGTGAGCGGAGTGAGCAAAGGTAAGGGAAATTCTGAAACTTCTGAGTAGATCCATCAAAGCAATGAGAGAGAGAGAGAGAGAGAGAGAGAGAGAGAGAGAGAGAGAGAGAGAGAGAGAGAGAGAGAGAGATCAGCTTTATTGCTTTGCTTTGGAGTGGGGAAAAGGTAAGATAGGACAAATTAATGAATTGAAGTTTAGATATGTAATTTTGTCGTGTGTTTAGGATTTTATAGGTGAAACCATCCAAACAGTGGGTGAGTTATACATTTCTCAATAACTAGCATGTATCCATTGGCCTTGTGGAATATAGGCTGTTAGGAACAAATGTGATAAATTACTTAAGATGGCTCATACAGGGCCTCATCTGTAGTGGTAAGTGCTTGATAAATGTTACTAGGTTCATTCCTTAAGAAAGATGCCAGTGGAGGAATCTTTGGAACTCAAATTAAAAAAAAATCAGTGAGCAAACCTTGGCCCCTCAGTGGGTGCTAAAATCCTAGAGGACAACTCGAACAGAGCTGGTAGAGATAGATGTCTTAGGGCCTGGGAGAGCAGTGTGATGCTGGGTAGTACCAGGCAAGTTCAAAGAGAGCCTATGTGGCTGGGTGATAGCTCTAAGAAAGCCTTTTTGGACTAAGTTTAGTCCTTTAGTAACTGTGGTCAAAGAACTTGCTAGCTAGATGAGGTAAATGGTCAGCAGGTAAAAGGACTCCAGGCAGAGGTGGAGTGGACAGGTTAAAAGCAAGCAAGCAAATATTGTTTGCCTCCCAGACTGCTGGGAACATATCTTCAAGAACATGCCCCAGTTTTTGAGCTTGGGCCTGCTAGGTCACCTTGGTAGTTACACCCATGGAAATCTAAGACTTTTTTTTGCCTCTCCTTTATTTCTTAGTTTCTGCAAGAATCTTGCAGGATATTAAGGAACACTTGCTGGCAGCCCTATAGGAGGTGGGTGAAGATGGTGGCGGTCATGTGTATCATGGCTGTGTGGGGCAGCAAGGTGAGAGGGAGACTGGTTCTAAGCCTAAACGTTTGATTTATGGATTAGCATGCTTTTCTTCTCCCCTAGATTTGTGAAAGTGTAATTGGCTGTTGGGAGCTGCTGACACTGGAAATTGGTTGTGGGAGGGTAGTAGGAAGCCTCATGGCCTAAAGCAGTCCAACTACCTCAGTCTTGAGAAAAACATCCTGCCTGGACAGTGTGGGCTAATAGTTGCTAGGCAACATTGTGCCTTGTAACTTTGCAAAAATAGAAATAAAAGCTCCTACTGTTGCTCAGCAGGGGTGGTGGGGGTTGTCCATTCGGCTTGGCCTGCCACTTGACCTCAGCTATTATCTCTTGTCTTTATTTTCTCAATCCTCTCACCATTTTCTCCTGGAAATGCAAAGAGACCAACAAATCCCTACATTTAGCTCCCAGACACGGACCCCGTACAAGATAAGCGTGGGCGACAGGAACACTTCCAAAGTGTTTGCATGTGGGAGGAAAGTAAATTGTGTACTTCTAATGTCCAATGTAATGTTCTGATCTCTGCATATATTGTGAACTGCCTGAATCAAAAATTAATCAGCACATCCAAAGTATTCAGATACAATTAAACTTGTTACCCAAAAGGCACTGCTGATGAGCAGGGCTGTTCTAGCTAATTAGTATGCCTAGCGGTGTTCTGGGCTAGGGGCCTTTTCATGTCAGTAACAAATAATGCCCCTCTGAGTCTGTACCATTCTCTCTACTTCCTTTGGCTCTCATTAGGAGTCAGGACTTGACACATGCTGTGAATTGCTTTCCTGAAACGAAAGCATTCTACCTCCCCTCCTCAGGGATAAGACTTATATCCTAGACTGCCTCAGTATCCCTGGGCAACAAGCTGATGTGGTGGTGGAGTCAGAAAATGACCTCGGATCCATCTTGGCTATACAAACAGAGCCAAACATTGTTGAGCAAGGATTTTTTTTTTTTTTTGTTGCTACTGGAATTAGAGCTCACACAAGTTGGATGCTGTGACATTGAAACTCTTGGAACATGCCATTAGTTTTTAAAAATTATGAAAGTCAGATAAAAAGTAAAATAATCCAAAAGAAGTCATGGTGAAAAGTAAATTGTCTAATCTCTGCTCAGAGGTAGATATTGCAGCTCAGCTATTTCTTTCCTCCATAACATTTTCTCTTTTTTTAGTGGACACTGTGATAGTTTATGGACCTTAGAGCTGAGGAGGCTCTAAGGTTCAATCTATGGAAGTTGGGCATGGCTATCACTAAGGAACACACAAGAAGTGGACAGGTTTCCTGTGGTGCTCATGAGCTGTTTGTCTGCTTTGCTCTGTGTCCAAGTGGGGCCCCCAGTACCCTGGCCATTGGGCTGGATGTGGTGAAAATGCTGGATTATGGTAGGAGCCCATGTTGTATTTCTGAGACTTTCTAGAAGGATGTAGCATTCTAGCCTCTGGAAGACAGGGCTCTTTATCATGTTTTTCCCAGTGCCTGGTGCTATTAGGAAAGATACGGCTGGAGGTAGGAGGTGTGAGGGAAGGGCCTTGCATATACCCACCTTTACCCCAAGAATTGCTAAACACACTTTCCACTTAAGGAACACTGGTGATAATTCCAAGTCATAATTACAGGAAGGAGGGACTCAAGTAGGGATTGTGCATATTGGGGCATCCAGCTCTAATAAAGGAAGAATTAAATAAAATCACTTGTCTTTGTATTCAAAACAAAGTGAATACCTTCTGTCCCCCGACTCAGCACTGGAGAAAACATCAGGCTGAGCTTTTAGAACCCTCAGAGGGAGGGTCTTGGACTGGAGCCATTCCTCTAATTGCTTGTAGTGGTCAGAAGTTGTTTAGTTTTGCTTCTTTATTTAAATAGCACTGAGAACATGCCAGACACATGAAAACTCATAAATCAGAAGTGATTACCATATAGGAGCTGCCTACTTGAACTTCCACAGTGGGTCAGCTGGAAGTCATTTATATCATTATTTAGATCTCTAGATGGAAAAGCTATTTATCTATAGAAAGATAGCGGCATGTGGTTTATAAAATTTGTTTCCTGGTGCCAGGGCAGAAGTTTCAGCAGTCAACACACACACAATAAACATTTTATTGATTTGGTTTTATTTAGGCACTGCTGCAGCTAGTTTTGACCACTGGGGAAAAGAATGATTTTAACTTACGAAAAAGTAGACATTTTTTTAATTACTTTTAATAAATAACAATGTGATAGTTTCAAAACATATTAGTAGTACATTCCTAATAATTGATATGGTGCATATTGTTGTCCTCGTAGTAGTTATCCAGAGCACAGGGTGTAGACGTGATAATTTTTCTAATCATTATTGGTACAAAAGATTTCTTCTCATCGAACTAAGAGAAAGCAGCTGTATACATAGTCTCCTGTTCTACACTTGCAAGCAGCAGAAATAAAGGATGTCAGTGTTGGAAGGGTTTTCAGAAGTCTCACCTCTACAAGGGAGTTAATTCGTCTTTTATCACTCCCAACAATCACAAACATCAACACATGAACATGAGGAAACAATATCTCAAGGAAAAAGAAAATGAAATGAACAAATACTACCAAAAACCAATCATCCAAAAACCAAACAAATAAATAACAAACAACAAGAAAAGAATTCCTGGGCATTAGGAACCTTTTGCTTTTCTGTAGAGTCATGAATGTCTAACCTCTACAAGGGAGTTAATGAGACCCCTGGAGATCTGTGGGGTATGATGAACAATAAAGAAAGATTAGACAATTTTCAAGGTATGAGGGGACCAGGAGGAACCAGGTTAGTGTGGGCAGACACACTAACCTTTCTGGTTGGTCCATTTTTATTAGCAAGTGAGAAGCACAGGAGAAAAGTAGAGGGCTTCGACTGTGGTAGAGAGGGGGAGGTTAATGGGACACAAGCTCTTTCCTCTGCCTTCAAGGCCCACGTTCTTTTTACTGTCCCCAGCTTATGGTATCTTGCCTTAGGAGCACTGTGGTTATGAGCCGTCCTTGTGCAGCTAGGAGGCACAGAAGCCTTCTGCATACTTCTCTGACAAGGTCAGAGGTCACATCAGCCTTGAGACATCAGGACCCCTATCGTGGAGCCTGGTCCCCAGCATAGTAAGAGATTTCATATCCCTGGTCCCCAGAAAAGTTAAGACGTCTGGGAGATGGAGCGACTTAGCTAGGTTCACTCATCCCCATAGCTGAGGCTCTGCACCGGGTCATGTAGCTAGGTACAGCGGGAAGCTGGGGTTTGACTCACCAACAGCCAACCCTCAAGTCTCCTAGTGCTCCGCTGTCAACACAGTCTTCCACGTGTCTTATCCCATGTGAGCCACACATGCTACAGTTACACATAGCCTGTCATGAAGTCCTTCCTAAGACATTTCAAGCATTCGATTTTGTTCAGATACGTTAGCTTTTACCTCGCCTGTGTCCAATATAAGTGAACATGCCATGTCACGCACAGCACCAGTGTCTCTAAGTTGTCACTTCTAAAACTGACCAGACAGCAGCAGGTATTGGACATGGAGCATCTCTAGTGTGAGAAGAAAGCTAACAGCTGTTGTGTGTCTCTGCTGTTGTTTTACCATACACTCTCAGGAAGCACTGACTCTAGTACAAGGGCGTAAGCCAGGACTAGAAGAGTCACACTGGTCACCATTTTCATCACGAGAAAAAGATATCTTACACGTGAAACTTCAAGAAAAGATTTGAACCAAAGTTGGAACCTCTGCTGTGCAAACACCTGTCTTCTCAAGTTTCGCCTTCTGTCACTCCCAGCAATCACAAACAGCAACACAGGAGCATAAGGAAACAATATCTCAAGGGAAAAGAAAACCAAATAAACAAATACAATCAACAACCAATCACCCAAAAACCAACCAAATAACAAACAACAAGAAAAACTTTCCTGGGCATTAGGAACCTTCTGCTTTTCTATGGAGTCATTAACCTTAGGAAACAATCAATCAGTAAACGAGAACATAAAACAGACATCAAATTCATTTTGTAGCACAGTGCTGATGGAAATTTAATTGTAAAATGCAAATATGGGCCTAAATGTAATTTAAAAAATTTTAGTGACCATTTCAAAAATAAAAAGAAACAGGTAAAATTCATTTTAATATATTTAAAAACTCAATATATTTCCCTTGCAGTCTGGGATTTGTTCATGAAGTCTCTGTCTACCTCTATGTCTTCAAGATTGCTGACCTTTTTTTTTTTTCCCAAAGTGTTGGGGCTAGAACCTAGAGCCCCTGACATGCAAGGTACGTGGTCTACCACCAAGCTACACTCTAGGTCCCCTGTCATCAAGATTTCTGTCTATTTCGTCTTCCAGTAAATTTAGTGTTTCTATTTTGATATTCAGATTTTTTAAAAATCTGTTTTGACTTTAGTTTAGTTCATGGGTCTAGACATGGGTCTAGTTTTAGTCTTCAACATATGGAGAACCAGGTTTTTATTTTTTCAGTACCATTTATTAGAGAGACTATCTCTTCTTCCAGTGAAGATGATTGACTCCTTTGTCAAAGATAGGGTGGCTGAGGAATGTGTCTGCATCTTCTATTCTGTAAACCTGATCTCAGGTTCATTTTTCTGCCAATATGACAATTCATGTTGATTTTATGATAGTAGCTTTGTAGTATAATTTCAGGTCTGAGATGGTAATGTCCCCTGACTTGCCTTTATCGCCCAGAATTGCTTATGTTAATGCCATTTTGATTGGAACTGCATTAAATCTGTGTAGCAGTTTTGGGAGTATGGATATTTTCACTTTTTTTGTTTTTTGTATTTTAGGGAAGGGTCTACAGGATGTTCAGGGTCTCACTACTAGATTGGACTCACAGTGATCTGCCTATTTACAGCCTCCCAAGAGCTGGGATTACAGGTGCACACCACCACATCCCATCTCAATTGCTGTCTCAGCGCACCCTGGGATTGAACTCCCGGCCCCTGTGCCTGGATATGTTCACTATGTTAATTCTTCCTGTCCAAGAGCAAGAGATATCTTTCCATTTTCTGATATCCTCCTCAATCTCCTTTTTAAGGGTATTGTAATTTTTATTGTACAGATTTTTTACTTCCTTCCTTAGATTGATTCTTAAACATTTCATTTTTGGGGTATGTTACTGTGAAATGTGTGTTTTCCCTAGTTTCTCTCTCTGTGGGCTCATTGCTTATGAAACAGGAATACTATTGGCTTTTGAGTGTTGGCTCTGTATTCCACTACACAACTCAATTTGGATATTAAGTTTGCACGATTTTTGGTGGAGTTCTTGGGATGTTCCATGTAGAGTATCACGTCATCTCCAAGCAATAATAATTAACTTACTTCCTTATCTTTATTCATTTTATTTTTTCTCTTGTCTTATTGCTCTGCTAATGTTTCCAGAACTACAACGAATAGGAGTGGTGGTAGTGGATATCCTTGTCTTGTTCCTGATTTTAGCATAAGATATTACAAGGAATTAACAAGTGGGATCTCATTAATTGAAAGGCTTTTTGCACAACAAAAAAAAATCTTTAACAGATGAAAAGACAACCTACAGAGTGGGGAAAAGACCCAATCAAAACTGGACATCTGAGATGAATACTCAGTTCGCAGATGAAGAAATACAGATGGCAAATAAACACATGAAAAATGTTCATCATTTCACTGGTCATTCAAGAAATGCAAATTAAGACAATGCTAAGATCCCATCTTACCCCAGAAAAAGTGACTATCATTTAAAAGTCAACCGATATCAAATGCTAGAAGGGCTAGAGGAATATTTTTCCATTGCTGGTAAGAATGTATACTGGTGCAACCACTGTGGAAATCAGAGTGGAGCTTCCTTAAAAAACTGTCTTTGGAGGTCACATTTGAACCAGCTATTATCTTTCCGGGTGTCTTCCTGGAAGAATGAAAGGCATCATATCACAACCATACATGTGCACCCATATTTATGGCAGCACAATTTGTAATGGAAACAACCCAAATGCCTATCAACTGAGGATTATATAAAAAAGATACTATTTTTTATAGAAAGGAGCACTACTCATCAATTAGAAGGATAGACTTGAGACTTTTATAGGTAAATGGGCACAACTTGAGACCATACTAGTAAGTGAAATAAGTCAAACTTATTTGTGTAAACATATTATCTCACTAGTGTGAAAAATTGCACAAAAAATAGGATTTGAAATGTACAACAGATATTACATGCTAGGAGATAACTGTGCAAAAGAAAAGACAAATTGCATTGGGAGAAAGGGGATGAAAGGAAAAAAATATATGTATACAAGACAGTTAACAAGATGATTAGGAGAGTTTTATAGCTAGTTTCTCTTAGTTCCTTGAAAAGAATGTTTTGTGCTAATATTGTTTAGACAAGTTATCATGCCTTTATCTTTTTTAATGACACCTTTCAATTTTTATTAAATTAGTTCTGTAGTGGTCGGGCCAAGAGGTACGGCGCGAGCTGGAGGTGGCCAAGAAGGACCCAAGTAAGGCCCTGGTGGGACAGAGTGAAGCAATGCTGTGATAATTTAAAGTTGTGGTTCAAACAGAAGATCAGCAAGGAAGAGTTTGACCGGGAAGCTCACAGACTTCTCACACTGGATAATGTCCATTCTCACAACAATGTCCTCCTGGCCATCTGGACTTGGTGTCAGATTTTGATTTCTACACCAGCATAGGTTCCAGCCTTAGAACAGCATCTACGGAGCTCAGCAGTTTGTGGTCAAGGGTCCCCAAGATGATGATGATGATGTGAAGCTGTGCTGCACATCACGACGATGATGCTTCCCACCCAAGGGCAGCTGGAGCAGAGGATGGTAGCGACTGCCTATGAGCACGGGTTGGGCAACACAATTGAGGAGGCCATGTCCACTGTGGTCTGTGCTGTGGAGAATCACCTGAAAGATACACTGACCTCAGTTGTGTCAAGAAGGAAAGCCTATTGATTATGAGCTGGGCACCTTAAATATACTGTTGGTAGTAATGTAACCCCATAGCCTTACCTGAAGAATAGTGTGGTAACTTACAACCATTTAATAGAAAACCCTCCAGCCTTCTCTGCTCCCTGTACTCTCAGAATCCATCTTCTCACCCACCCCTGGATGACGCTGAGCAGCAGGCTGTGCTCTTATTGGCTTGCTCTTGGAACACGCTGCCTGCCTTCTACCGCCAGTGAACATGGATGACCTTTGGGAAGCTTTGCAGGTATGCAGGGATGTCATTCCTACACATACTGTCTATGCCCTTAACATTGGAAGAATCTTCATGAAACCCTGGCTCCCAAATCGTGCAGAGCTGCGGAAAGACAAAGTCCACCACCAATGCTTGGCATCCAAGGAAGGGCTTTTGCTCTGTGGAGTTAGGTTTTGAGGGTATGAGACTCTCAGCAAATTCACTGATTATTGAAAGTTGAATGTTTTGGAGTTCGCATCTCAGGACTGAAATGTAGAGTATACATGTAACCTTTGGGATGGAAATGCTATCCTGAGCACACTTTGTGTTGTTACTATGAAGCCATTAGTATATATCAAACTGATAATGACCCCTGTTTATATGATGTATTTTTCCCAGTGATGGAAGCAGGCATTGAAGAAGTTCTGTGCCTGGGGTGGCGATGTTTAGGCATTGGAGGTCTAGTGTCCTATGGTCTTCATGTAAGATAGATGGCATCCTAGGATAAAGAAGCTGTCAAAGCTTAGTTCTCATGATTTGCAGGACATTGTTGTGTTCAGTGACATTGTATATTCTGTATCAGGCAAGTCATAGTTTCTGTCTCTCCTAAAGAACTGTACTTGTACATTTTGGTTGGAATAACCTATACAGTGTTAAAAGTGAGACACCTCATTTACTTATCCATTTTAAATTTTAATAACTACACATATTCCCCAGACAGTTTAGTTTAGTAGAAAATGATCTGGGAAGGTTTTGCTATTAGAACAAGTCAAATCTTTTCTTTACATTTAAAACTAAAATCAAAACAAATGAAATTCTAATAATGCAGTTCATCTTATGTGTTCCTATAACAAGTTTTTTAAATGTTCATTTGTCTAAAGACTCTCATTGACATGCATATCTAGTAACGCCTATAGAATGTGTTAAGATATCTCCTTGAACAAATTGGATTTATGCTTGGTAGTTCTATTCTTATTAAATAGCTATTTCCATCCTTTCAAGCCATAAAGTGAACATAGTTTACA
>PVKN010018151.1:0-16981 GCA_004027915.1 Capromys pilorides
AATTCAAAGGTTTTTTTTGTTTGTTTTTGTTTTTTTACTTCAGAGGTTATCTCCAATCCGAATTCCTCTATCCATTTCTGCAATTGCTTGTTTACTTCAGATTCTACTAATTCAGAGATTTTGGCTGCATGATTCCCATTTTCTTCTATGGTAGTGTCTTCTGTATTTGTTGCAAGTCGGCTTGGGACCTGAGATTGCATTTTGCTCCTTGTCTGTATCATTCTGTATGGCAGTAACCTCTGGTGTCAAACTTTGGTGAAGTTATGCCATTAGCCCCTATTGAAATTTGGATCCAGATCTACCAGTTTGGATCTTGTCTAGATGTGCCTGGCTCAGTATTGCTGTTGTGCTCTGCTTCTTCTGCTACAGCTTTTGTGTGAGAGTCCACTGTGCTCCTCTGCCAAGATCTTCAGCTCCTGGGTGAGCTGGTAGTGTCTGACCTGTAGCCTCTCTTACAGGGAATTTTGCTGCAGAGCTCCAAACAGATGCCAGAGCTGGGTTCTGGGCAAGATAGGAGTTCCGGTGCCACAAGGGTACAGGCCTAGTGTTCTTGCCTATGTGCCCACCAATCATGAGCTGTGGGCAGAGGAGGAGATTTGGTGGCAGTGCAGTGGCAAGAGGTCCTACCAGTGTGCCCACTGGTTGGTCAGGGCTGCTGTGGGAAAGGACTGAGTTCCTGTGGCTGGGCGAAGCCCTGCAGGCTGAGAGGTCCTAACTGCATGCGTGTAGATTGGTTGGTCAGAGCTGCTCCAGTCATGCCAGGCCTGGCTGCTGGATTGGATGAGCTTCCTGTGGACTGGGGGAGATCTCACTCATGTGATAGGCCTGGCTGCTTCTGACCTCTTGTTCTGAGTATCATTAATACCATCTCCTTAGGCACTATGTGTGCTACTTAAAAGGAAAATATGCATGTTTCATTTGTCTGCAGACAAATCCTGGAATTGCACATACTTTGTATGGGATATCCCAGCTGTAAGGTCTCCAAGGTCCTTTCTGTCATAATCTATAGGGATGTGGCATTGCACCCTGCTGACAAGTTGAAAAGGGGCTTGTCACTGTTTCATGAGTGCTGGCAAAAGCCTTGAAACTCAGGGATCACAGATCAAGGATTTTATTCCTCACTGTACAATAAGTAGCATGATGCTCCCTTTGGTCTGCATTGATTGTCCAATCCTGAAGTCCAAGGGATGTACCCGTGCAGCATTGCTGGAAAGGACAATGAACTTGAGTAGTTGCTGTTTTTATGGGGTGTGTCCAGGGAAGGAGGATCTTTAGCTCTATATTCTTGGCATGTCATCTAAGTACCTGCTTCCCCCTGTTTTTCCTTACTGTGAGGAAGGTACAGAGATGAAGGAAAGCTTGTCATTGTCTACTGATAACTTGGGGTCCATTGTAAAAGTTCGTTTCCTGAAAAAACAAAACAAAACAAAATGCTGCTCTGCAAGCACCCAACCTATTTTTGCACATGGTAATGACAGTGTAACCAGGCTTCTCATCTCTGGAAAGTCTCCTAGAACCTCCCAGGACCTAAGGCAGTAGGGAGAGGAGCCCCTGTTGGCCTTAGGCCACTAGACTTATCCCTAGTCTGACTCTATCCCAAACTCAGAGGTGCTGTCACAGAGGTCTCTGTTGGCTTCTGTCTGAGTCCTGTCCTATCCTCTTGCCACCCTATGGCTAATGTTCTTGAGGAGCACGTGAGTCCTTCTTCACTGTAAGTAGTGTATCTTCATCTAGGTTTCTGTGTTCTTTCCACTGTGCACCCATTGAAATATAACTCAAATATGTTTCTAGTACAGAACCTCTACCACTATTTTTTTGACCATAATAATAGGTTTTTATATAACGCCTCTTCTGCCAAGCACTCTTCTGTATGTTTTAATCTTTGGAGCAGCCCAGTGGCTGGTATTATTAACTTTTCTACTTTACAGATGAGTAAACCAGTGCATTATGTAATTAAGTAACATTGGAGGGCTGAGCCAAAAGTCAAATTTAAGTAGTTGGATTCGCAGGCCTTCAAGTTTAATCATAAAGCAAAATTGTTGCACTAAGCGGCTAAAATTTAGTAGTTTTCCTTGCATTACTTCCTTTCTAAGTCTTTTTAATATCATTTTCATTTTTCATTGCAAATTGCAAATTGTTATGCAAAATGGCTGGTGAATCTTTTGCTTTTCTATAGGATTTGAGCTGAAAAAGTGTTTTGAAAACCATAATACAGAATTATAAGATGCCTACAAAGGGAGTATAAGCCTTCATCCTACCCAAACATCTACTGCAGTGCCTGTCACTTAATAGGAACTCAAAGGAGGAGGAAAAAGAGGGAGAGAATGAAAGAAAAAGGGGTCTCAGATAGAGCAGGAGGACAAGGAAGGATACTGGCGGCATCAGCAGTGAGGGGAGTGAGGCACTGGCGATGGAACAAGCCAAGGAAGCAGCCTGCCGGGATCTGTGCCCTAGGGCGGCAGGTGTCCAATGTCTGGGGTCCTCTGATTAAGCCAGATATCTCGAATTATCTTTTTCACTATGTTTCCAGGGTTTTATTTTACTGTAATATATCTAACTGAAAGGAATACAGAAGGTAAAACCTGTCTTACTTAGTTTCCATAGGTTGGTATCAGAAAATTATGAACAAGTCAGAAATAACTGAATATTAGAATCTTATACAGCAACATTAGAAATAGAGCCATTTCCATCATGGCACTATCCTCTTGATGCAGGAAGAAAAACTGATCCCGGGTGGATGACCTCCAAATGATACAGGGAAAACTGATCTCCCAACCTGAAAAGTACCTGGGATGAGTTCACGTTCTCTACAATTGAAGAATGGATTTTAGAAACAAATGGAGGTTATGAGCAGAATAGATTTACTGGGAGAAAGAAATCTATCTGAAAGAGGGACAGAAGGGGGGATCCCAAGTGGGTGGTCCCCAGGAAGCTGCTTCCTCCAGGGACTTTTATGGTGCAAAACTATGTGGTGGGGCAGGTCTAAGGTGGACACCATGAAAAGTCGCTTAGGTGGGCTTGAGGAGGGACAAAACTACAATGAACCAATGAGGTTACAAGCACCATTGCTCAGGTAAAATTGATTAAAGCCAATACCAAGTGGGGAATTGAGTCACATAGCAAGGAGGCTTGAATACAGAACAGAGCTCTTCCTGTTAGGGGTTGGGTTACAGACTCATTTAAGCTCCTCTAAGGTGATGGATACCTATTTAGAATATCAGTCCCTGATGCACATTCCTAGAGAAGTATGTGGGGGCGTTTGCTTCTTGTTTTGTCTTGAGGTCTGGCCCACAGCAGGGGTGTCTGCCTCTTGCAAAGCTGTAAAGTCACCTTGTCTTCCATCTTGTCTCCTTGAGGGCCTGGCCCTGACTGCCTGTAAAACAGTAGCACTCTGCAGTAGTGTTGTAGGCAGCTAAATTAGGTAGAAATACTATAGGCAGTCAGACAGGGCCAGTTACTCAAGGAGACAATATGGAAGACAAGGTGACTTTGCAACTTTGGAAGAGACAGACACTCCCACTATGGGCCAGACCTCAAGACAAAAGAGTAAACAAATGCAGGAACACAGTTCCCTAGGGATGGGCACCAGGAATTGATATTCTAAATAGGTATTAATCGTCTTCAAAGAGCCAGGAAGAGTCACTAACTCGGCCACCAATAGATAGAAACCCTGTTCTGCATTCATGCCCCATTGCTATGTGACTCACTTCCCCATTTGGTCCTAGATTTAATCAATTTTACCTGAGCAGTGGTACTTGTAATCTTATTGGTTGATCATGGTTTTGTCCCACCTCATGCACCCTAAGAGAGTTCCCATGTTCTTTACCTTAGCTCCATCTCACCACATGGTTTTACTCTAAAAATCCCTATAAGTGGGGGTCAGCCAGATAATTCAGGTTGACTACAAAGCCTGCTTAGGCAGAGCAGTAGCTCCACAAGCTGTGTTGGCTTCACCCCCAGGGTGCACTGAGAGGGCAAATGAGACTGGGTGTGGTGGTGCTCATCTGTAATCCCAGTGTTTGGGAGGATGAAAACAGAAGGATCACTGCAAGTCTGATCTACATAGCAAGACCTTGTAGACCCTGCATTCAATACATAAAAAAAATCTCTGGAAGAGATAACCCTGTGGCAACCCATTCGGGGACCCCATTCTGTTCCTCACTAGGACAGGAGCTTTCTTTCTCCCAATAAATATATTGTGCTCTTAACCTCTATTTGTTCCTACAATTCATTCTTCAGTTTTAGAGAACAGGAACTCATCCAGGTACCTTTCAGGTAGGGACTTTTACTCCCCTATATCAGTAGTAAATCACTCATTCTCTCTATCTATCTATCTATCTATCTATCTATCTATCTATCTATATGTATATATATGATGAAGTAAATAACTGTTTCTTTAAGAACAAAATACAGTGTCAGTACGACAGACTAAGGAGTTGTTGTTTTCAGAAAACAAATTCATTTCCAGAGTTTACACAGGTTTAGTATTAAAAACAGTGACTACATGTTTGTTAAGACAAGAAGAAATGGGCTGAGGGTGTTCATGACAACATTCAGAGGAAAGTGCATGGTCTGAAGTGCAGCACAGACTGAGGCAGTAATTCACTGACGCATTGTGTGGCCCCGGTAAACTCCTAACCCTTCCTGTTTGCTCACTGAAAAAAATTAGGATTCTACTAACTGCATACAAGAGGTGTTGTGGTCTCAGGGGGCTTAGTGACTATGAAGAAACTTCCAAGCGCTGACAGAGGACAGTATCTACCCTGGAACACACATCTGGGAAGATCTGGAAACAGCTCCTCCAGCAACAAAGGAGGACATGATTTTAACAGTCTTACTAACTCGATGATTTTAAAATGGCCTCTAATTACTCTAAAAACTATATTTCTAAAATATCTCCACAAAATTCAAAATTCACTTTTGGTTTTGAACTTACCTACTCTTTTGCAGAGTTGTCAAATAAGGATCATCTGTTTAAAAAAATATGCTTCACTATGTGACAAGAGAGGAAAGCTTCTACTGTTGTAGACGGGTAAATTAGATAGAAATATTATAGGCAGTCAGACAGGGCCAGGCCCTCAAGGATGACATGGAAGACAAGGTGACTTTCTAACTAGAGACAGACACTCCTCCACCATGGGCCAGATCTTAAGACAAGAGTAAACAGAAGCAACTACATACTTCCCTAGGGATGGGCATCAGTGGTTGATACTCTAAGGAGGTATCAATCACCTGGAAAGAGTCGCGAGCCCAAGCTCAATAGGTGGTACTCTTGCCCGCTTGCTATGTGACTTGCCTCCCCATTGGATTCCGATCTTAATCAATGCTACCTGAGTGATGGTGCTTGTGATCTCATTGGTTGACCAATCTTTGTCCCACCTCATACCCACCTAAGCAAGTTCCCATATCTTCTCTATAAAAGTCCCTAGAAGTGACAGCTTCTGGGGGACATGCACTTGAGACCCCCCTCCTTTCCCTCTCTCGGACAGGAGCTTTCTTTCTCTCAATAAATCTATTCTGCTCATAACCTTTGTTTGTTCCTAAAATTCATTCCTCTGTTTTAAAGAACATGAACTCTTCAGGTTGGGGATCGTTTTCCCCTGCATCACTGCTATCTGTGTCCTGGCCTGCTCTGTGGAACCCTGATTCTGGCTCATTAATGACTCACAGCAGATGTCAGCTGTTACAGAGCCAAAGAACCTGTTGGTAATACCCATGAAACCCTAAGGAACATGAGCCCTTCTGATGTCATCTGTTCAAGTTGTTGTAGGCAGCTGAATTAGATTGAAATATTAGGCAGTCAGACAGGGCCAGGCCCTCAAGGAGACAATATGAAGACAAGGCCACTTTGCAACTTTTAAAGAGACAGACACTACTGTTGTGGGCCAGATCTCAAGAAAAAAGAGAAAACAAATATGGCTACATACTTCCCTAGGGATGGGCATCAGGGATTGATATTCTAAATAGGTATCAATCACCTTGAAAGAACCCAAAAGAGTCACTAACCCAACACCCAACAGGAAAAGACCCATGCGCACTTGCTACATGACTGACTTCCTCATATCATACTGGATTTATTCAGTTTTACCTGAGCAAAGGTGCTTATAATCTCATTGGTTGACCATAGTTTTGTCCTACTTTATGCCCACCTAAGCAAGTTCCCATGTTCAATACCTTAGATGCCTCACCACATGGTTTTACACTGTAAAAGTCCCTGGAAGAGACAGCTTCCCTGGGCAACCTGCTGTGTCTCTCTCAGCCAGAAGTTTTCTTTTCCTCAATAAATATTCTGCTCTGTACTCCGTTCCTAAAATCCATTCTTCAGTTTTAGAGAACATGAACTCGTCCAGGTACCTTTCAGGACAGGAGATCATTTTCCCCTATATCAAAGTGTCTGCTACTCCATTAGATTATAAAGCCACCAACGTGGGGACTTTCCCCTAACCATTTGTGTGTATGTAATATCTATAATAATTGATTGAGCACAGCACATGGGAAATTTTAAATATCTGTTTCATAAAACTGAAATTGGAGTCCTTAGGTTGATTTCTCCAGGAGAATTAGATTAGGAATAAATTTCTTGAGTTGACAGTTTCTGACTAACAGAACCAAGAATCACAGAGCACAGTTCCAACAGCTTTTTCTACCAAACCTCTGGGTAAGGGACCCTAATGAGCTCATTTCATAATCCCAGTAACCTCCAATCACTTTCCTCTATCGCACAGTCCCAACTCAGTGTGGTAAGTGAAGCCCATGAACTGTGACGACCCCTGTCCAGGACAGACGCCCTCAGCCACCACTCTGTGTGACACCTCTGCTCACCCTTGCCTGAGGACAGGTAAGACTTGCCCTGAGATAAGCTCTCAGACTGAAAAATAACTTAGACTACATCATCAAAGATGAAGGGATTTGTCATATAGATTTCTGTAACAACAAAGTAGGTACGGAGAGCCCACTCCGCCAGCCTCATCTCCAGCAAGAGGAGTCCACATTTGTAATCCCAGGGAAAAGTGATTAGAATTCTAGTAAGTAATTCCAATCTGCTGCTCCAATGCAACCCACATGAGAGCAAAGAGACAAAGACATACCTGTAGTTGTGGGGAGCCAAAGGGTTCTAATTTCAGTCAGAGCAGTGGCTAACCAGAAAAAAAGGTCCCAACACAGGGCCAAACCTAGGTTTCATTAATTTGCAGAGAGCCAGAGGGATATGCAGAAAGAGTAATCTGCATGTCTTAGTTTGGGGAAATGTCTTGTGTCTTGGGGTTGTACCTGAACTTTGATGCCTGGTCTTCGTGCCCTGGGCCTAGCTCACACATACTAGTTGGGAGCTACAGTCCCAGCATCACTGAACTGGACTGGACCCATTTGCATTGCTTAAAACCAGTTGGGGAGCTTAAGTATTAACCTGGCCAGCTCTGTACATATCAATGCATAGAATTAGGGCCAGATTTATCCACAATGGAAATAAATGGGCTTCTTTCAAGGAGAGCTGCCTGGTGGTCCTCCACAAATGGGTGTGTGACAAAAATAATTTAAAGGATGATTTTGTATGTGTGCTTACTTAAAACAAGTTCCTCTCTCCAGAAAAGTATTGCAAATCTGAATAATTAGTGTCTCCTTGAGAAATCATTCTTCCTGGCATCTCTTAAGAAATTTATGTTTTGCCAAATCAAGATCCTGAGGAAAATTGGTTCAAAAACTGGAAAAAATGCAAATAATGTCTTAGATTAACTGTGAAAAGAAAGTAACATAGAAATGTTACTTGCTTGAAGAAGTCCAATAATGTGAAGTTAAACACGCATGTGAAGAGGAATGTCCCACAGTAGTGAGGATTAAGGTCAACACTTCTAAGAGCCAGGCAGGGCTGCAGTAAGAGGGAGAGCAGGAGCCTAGGCCTGAGAAAGATATTTTGTGATCTAAACTACACTGTTGCCTGTGCTGGAAACACCCTGTTTCATGCAGTGACAGCAGCCTGCACTTCAGCCTAGGGGGTCCTGATCTCAGTCGATGGCTACCCAGACAGCGTGCAGAGGCCAAGGTCCTCACTAAACAAGTGATCTGCTTGAATCGGACACAGAGTTGCCAAAGAGAATGAGAAGAGCTCAGAATTTGCTTTACTGTTTTCTGTCCCATAGAAAAGAAGGGTGGTGTGTGGCTACAGGATACTGTCACTGAGGAAGAGCAGCCCATTGCACAGTGATTTACACAGCTTGGGCAGTGGTGCCTTCCCTGTTACCAGTCTGCAAATCACTGGTGTTCCTTTGCCCCCTCTGCTCCTGATCATGTTAACCCACAGTATAGCAATTTCTTCAGCTCTTAGATTTTTCTTAGTAGACATAGGAAGTGACCAAGTGAACTTAGCTGGGACTTCATATCCATTACTAGTAGGTGACATCTTACATCCACTAAGCACTGGAAGAAGGGAAACTGTTAGAGGGCAGGAAGGAGTTTGGGGGAGGAGGAAGGAAAGGGGGAAGGGTAACAAGAGCAGACATGAGAGAGTAGAGGCTTCAGACTATCCCACTGCTCTGTACCTTTCCTTCCAGCTGACTGAATCTCGAGTGAGCTGCCCTGGCCTGTACTGGTGGTGGAACAACTGGCATGGCTGGCAGGATTAGCAGCAGCCCAGTATAGAAGCCTTTGCTCTCCCAGGGGGATCCAAGTAGTATCTGGCTGCCTCTTCCATGGGCCCCTGCTCAGGCTGGGCAGAGGTAGATAGAATGCCTGTCTCAAGAGAGAAAGCCTTGCATCCCATAAGAGACACTTTAGAGAAGAAGAGCACCTGCTGTGCTACTGGACTCATGGGGTGTGTGTTCCCCACTACCCTCAAGGCCAAGGTAGAGGCTTGCAGAGATGAGATGTACACATCAGGGAGTTGGTCAGCAAATAGCTGATCCTGTGGGAACTGGGTATGTGGCAGGCAATGTTTAACCTTCACACCAGGGTAAAGTGAAGAACTGTTCACTAAGGGCATAAGGGCCATGGTCCTTCAGAGTGCCCCATCCTTCTTCAGGTCACTCAAGGCTATCCTGGCTCCCTGTGTGGATTTCAAGATTAACGAAGAAACTGCTGTGGTGGGCAGCCTGAGGGGGACAGACATTAGGAAGTAGGCACAGCAGTAACATCTGTTTTATGTAACACTCAGACCACAAAGATAATGCATATGCTGAGGGGAAAGGGCGATATAGATGTGAGCATGCCTGCTAGGTGCAGGAGCTGATCAGGCCAAGAGCACCAAAAGGCTAGAGCTATGGACATGGTGGTGGGAGGATCAAAGATGCACCCCCTGAAATGGGGCACAAGGGCAGAGCAGGGCCTTTACCTTGCAGCCATAGCTACAGCTGTTAAGTGAGATCATCTCGTTTCTGTCCTTGGATGCTTTGCTCCCCTTTGAATAGCATCAAGGTCAAGGTGCTCATCAGACAGGGACCAGGAGGGACCGCAGGTCTTATGGGGAGCTAGCAGTCCTCTGGTCCCTGACGAAAAATCCCTCTAGTAGACACCAGGGCTGAATGCACCTTGCTGTTTGGGAATCTGGAGAAGTTCCAGCACCCTGCTTTATATGTAGATGGCTCTGGGGAATCATAGTGTCAAGGTGGTGGCAACCTTTGCACACTTGGAAATAGGTTGCCTCTTTTGACAGATTAGGTGTATACATCTCCAATACTGTAGTCCCCTTAGGAGGTGAGATACACAGGTACTGTGGCTCCAGATTACTGTGGGGCTCTGCCTGCATATGCACACTGTGAGGAGGTGGTAGAACCTATGCAAAGCTGACTTCTGCTTTTGACATCACTGGTGTTCTGAATGGTCTCAGATGGGAAGCAGGACTGCCTGCCTGGCAGACACAATGAAATCAGAGGGATGAACCAGGAACTGGAGAAGGTAGAGAGTCATCTTTCCCAGGTGCTAACCTACTGTACAGGTGACATATGTTTCATCAGAGGCCCGATTCCCCAAGGAAGAGATAGAGCTAGAGACCAGCCCTACAAGCCCTATTCCTGTGAGCGGGGCCTGCTTACTAATGGCTTGTTACCCAACTTCTATTGCTATGGACCACTGCACTCCACGTTTCTCTATAAGGGAACCACGGGAAGACTCATGGGCTGAGTAACTGGGGCAGCATGTGTGGTCAGGAGACCCAGGAGGGCTCGGTTCAAGCTTCGCATCTTGGCCCTCTGCTCGCTAGACAGTCAGTTCATGTCTGAGCTCAGGCACGCTCAGGGACTATGTAAACAACGTCTGTTTTCTGTAACTTTCTGGTAACTTGCCAGCTCAGGGGCTAAGCTTTATCAGGGAGGGGGATTTGCAGCAATTTCCCCCCAACCCTCCACCACCACCAAGATAGTAAATTTGCCAGCTAGCCTCATGGCCCTGCACCTTTTATTCTAGCTGCCTGAGTCTTGAGTCAATCTGCCAGCCTGGACCAGTGACAGAGCAATTAGGAATACAGTGTCTCTTGGCAGCAGTCTGTAGTAGAGGACATGAGCCCGAGGTTGTGCGGCATTGGAGACAGGACTTGAATCAGGACTGGACGGCCTCCTTCTAATCACACTGTGTTGCTCATTGTTGATGATCTTCATACTATAAAGTCAGACATCTAACACCACTGAACAGGTTTGAAAAGCCAGGGCTAAAACTACCCATGTGGATTCAATTCTAATCTATGCCAAAGAACCACAGCAACCACGCTCCCCCCGAGGCCCTCCGGATTCTCTTATCTGCTTCCCAGTGATGCACTAAGGCGGAGTGAGCAGTAGAGCCTGGAGATTGCCTCACGTAGCTCTTTTCCATTTCCAGCTGCATCAGCAGCACCTTGAGGGTGCATTCAGACGCAGATTGATGAGCCCTGTTCTCAGCATTTCTGACTCACTTTGGTGCTGTGAGGACCATTGAGCTGATTTCACTTCTTTTTCTGGTGGGGAAGCTGAGACCTGGGGAGAGGGAGGAGTTCTTCCCTAGATACTTGATAACTAAGAAGCAGTTAGAAAAGCACTCAGCACTCTTTCCCTATCACATGCAGCCTCTGAAGATAACTGGCAACAATAACAGCCTTGCCTAGAGACAGAAAGCTGCTTGCTGGCAGTGAAAGTGCAAATACGCACAACAAGTGATTAAGAGCAAGTATTAGGCACCTGAAAATATTTACACCATTTGTTCCTATTGGTCCAATTTTAGCATACTAGACTTGTGCAGAACCAAAGTTAGATAATTTTTTTGCACAAGTGTACATATATTATAAATACAGTGTATATCTATATTATATAGAGAGATACAAAATGGGCTTGAAAAGTGGGGAAATTTTGCAGTGAATTTCAGCGTCTTCTCCTCCAAAGGCTAGAATATTGCTTACATTGTTTGTGGACAAGGCTGTGGGTTTCACCTCTCCTTGCCTCCACTTACACCTAATTTAACCAGGGAAGGCTATCTGCTGCCTCTGTGTGCATTTTAGGCAGGGATAAGGCTATCCTGTCAGCTACTGTGTGCTATCCAGTATTCAGGCCTCTACAAGGCAGACAACTGTCCTTGGCTGTTTGACAGGGAAATAATAAGGGTTAGACTAGCTCTGAATGCGAGGGCTGACAGAGGACAGCTAGTGGCAGCTGAGTTAATCAGAAATATTGTAGGCATCAGACAGGGCAAGGCCTTCAAAGGGAGCCAGGGTGGAAGACAAGATGCTTTGCAACTGTGAGACAGACATTCCTGCTGGTTCTTCCTCAAGACAAAAAATCAAAAAAGTGAAAAACAATTGCACATTTTTACACAGAAATTTAGAAATCAAAGTACATACAACACTGTAGCAGGACATTCCTATGACTTTTTTTCTTGTCTCTCAAGAAAATGAGAGAGAATAAAAATTTAAGATTTCTTGAAAGCACGTGATAATATTCAATCATATCTCCCATCTTGCACAACTATATCTGTTAACCTGAACAACAGATTTGATGATAAAAAAAGATAATGTATCAATGACTGTTAATCAGCTATTCTTGTTTTGAAAATCTGTAACATATGCGTTGCTTTATGTTACCCTATTTCTGTCTTTGCTTTTTTTTCCCTTGTTCTTATTTTTATTCTTCAAAATAAAAGAAAATTATAGAAAAAATAGCAATACTTCCCTAAGGATAAAAATACATATCTCCCTAAGGATAAACAGCAGGGACTGATATTCTAAATACGTCTCTATCACTTTGAGACATCCAAGAAGAATCATAAACCCAACCCCAACAGGCAGAGCCTCTGTTCTTTATTCATGCCCAACTTGCTACATGCCTCATTTCCCCATTTGATTTCAGATTTAATCAATCTTACCTCAGCAATTATGCTTGTAATCTTATTGGTTGACCATAGTTTTATACCACCTCATGCCCATCTTGCGAGTTCCCAGGCTTCCCACTTTGACCCACCTCACCTAGTGGATTTGCTCTATAAAACCCCTAGCAAAGGCAGGTTCTTTGGCAACCCACTCAGTTTTCTTTCTGTCCCTCTCTTGGGCAGAAGCTATCCTTCCCCATAAAAATATATCCTACTGTTAACCTCTGTTCTTCCTAAAATTCATTCTTTCATTTTAGAGAACACAAATTTATCCCAGGAATCTTTCAGGTTTTGGGATTTCTTTCCTCTGTGTCACTAAGAATGTCCTAGTGGAGGCAGGGGGCACAGCCACAGGGTCTCCCATGAGTTGGTTCTTGCTCTTCTGCATCTTCTGGAGCACTTGACATTTTAAATCTGTTCTCTAGAGAGAAATAAAGGCCCTATCTTGAACATCTCTGATCACTGACACTTTAGACAGCATATGTAAAATTAATAAAGAGGCTTTATTTTTTGTTTTCCAGAGTGAGACTGTCTGTGTAGACATTTGGGGCAGCAGATGGTGCGTTTCCAGGGAAGTTTCTCTCCTTATCACCAGCTCCCATCCCACCTCACAGTGTAAACTGTATCATTGGTCCAGTGGTAGTTATATTTGTACAAACGTATGATTTTCCCCTTCTATTCTTTGCTGTCTACTTTTCAATTAGGAGATTGTTTTTCTCCCACTCAGAAGTGATTCCTTTAAAAATTATATCATCCATTTGCAGAACTTCTCCGGTGAATTAGTGCTCAGTGTGTCTGAATGTTTCCATTACTTTCTTTTGCTTTTTGCTCTACATTTCAGGCAATGTCAGTGAAGCTTTTTGTTTGTTTGTTCTTTGTTTCTTTTGTCCAGCTTTGTATTGAACATTTGTACTTTTGTACTTCTAAATTTGAATAAATGTGTCTTGTTCTCCGATTTCTTGATTTCTTGGAATCTCCTGTTTTCTTGTGACCTCCGTTGGATGTGTGTGTCTCCTCAGTCTTCCCCTTGCATGTCCTTGGCTTCCTCTGCTGTGTCGATGGCTCGTCTAGGTCTGGAATCAGGAGCAGCGATGACTGGTGGGATTTGAGCTGGTGAGGCATATTCTACTTTCTGAGCAGAACCCTGGGTATGGGCTTCTTCTCTGTACCCTGCTCAGGGGCAGCCTTCCTCTGACTTCAGGTGGGACCTGTAACCCACAGAAGTGGCAGCATGACCACTATAGCCAGGAGAACAGTTGTGCTATTGACAAGTTACGTGCAAAATTCTCTTTGTGATAGGATAACTATCATGCCTACCAATTGCTCTAAACATGCAGAGGTAGAAAAAAGCCTGGAGATGCTCCAGGATGCAGACCTGATATCAAGGCCTATTGTGGTATATGTCTACTTGTCCCTTCAAAGCCTCAAGCAGTTATGGGGTAGACTTCTAGAGTTTGTGATTCATTCATGATCCAGTGCTGGGATTATGAGTATGAGTGCTGTTAGACATATGGGTGTCAGTGCTACACCCAGCCTGGGGCAGATAGACTGAATACAACTTAAGGGAGACAGACTTGCTCTCTGCTGCCATTGTTGCTGCTGCTCCTGCCCTTTTCTCTTTGCTGCCACCATGAACAGCTGCCCTCTGCCATGTGCCACTCTGCCTTGGAGCCAGCTTAGTATGAAGTGAATCCTCCACAAACTGTGAGCTAAATAAATCTTTCCTTCCTTAATTCGGGGTGTTCAGTATTTTGTCCTAGCAATGAAAGAACAGTAACTAAGACAAGGCGCAAATGTGCTCTACGGTGTTGCTCTTTAACACCTGAGTTAGAATTTGAATGGAGTTTAACCAGGGAACTGATTTTTACTCTCTTCAATTTCTTCCCTCTTTTGGCCATAATTCTCCTGCATTCTGTATGCTAGCACATTTCTTGTCTATGCACAATTCTGACCTATTCCCATACTACAGAGTTTTTCTGTCTCATGCTTCTTTAGTGTCATTTTGTACTGCTTTGTTATCTCAGGGGTAGTTTTAGAAATCATGGATCTACTTTCAAAGGCTCATCTTGTGTATGGAAGTAATAACACTCTGAAATGAATACACATACATTCTGAATGAAATCATGGAATACAGTCCTTCTCTGAGGCATGGTAGGAGGAGAACCAGCAGATACTCTAAAAGTGCTTGGCTGGCTGAGGTGAATATCTTATGTCATGGAAAGTAATCATTTTCAGAGCTCAGGTGGAAGAACAGCGAGACAGGCTGCTCCCTGGTGGGCACCACCCAAAGTCTCAGGTGCTTTTCCTTAGGTGGATCTGGCTAATGATTTCAAAGGCAATCAGGTGCTCCAAATGGTAAGTTAGAATATATTGATGCACTCCTAGTACTGAAAATGGAATAGCTGTAACCCCTTCTTATTTTGCCTACCCACACAGTCATGAAAATTTATGCAAGGTTTTTTGTAAATATAGCTTGTAAGTTAACTTGCCCTCAGCAATAAAATGCTACAGTGTTACTTTAACTAGGCCACTCTGTATTTAGCCAAAACCTTCTTGGTCTTATGCAGCAGCCACTATGGGCAGATATTTACAATCAAGTGGAAAAGGAAAACTATCAATGTTTTTCCCAAGTTCTTTGAAATAGAAAGCAACAGCACACTGCATTTTAAGATGATGAAGTTTCTTTTAATTAAGCACATGGCTTTGATAGAGAAGAACATTAGGAAAACTTTAAACAACTGAACAATTTTGGCATCATTTTACTGAATACATTAAACACTGGTTGCCTTAGATAGGTCATGCTGGGAAGGCTGGAAAACATTGCTTCCATGTCCAGCTGTGAATCTTCCAAGGTCTCCCTGACTTTCTAGGTTCAGGTTCTTTTGACTTTGCCTGCTTTGTGATCATAAATATTATTTCTGGACAAATCATCTATTTCTATCATCTGCTCCCCACTCCTCTCCCTTTCTTCTTATTTTCTTTCTGGAAATTCCAAAACTACAGAGAAGTACAAATAATCAAGTGACAGACACACTTGTTCTCATTATTGACAAGTACCATTAGTATTTTCTTTTGCTTGTGCTCAACTTGTTCCTGTGAATATATATTAAACGAAATTACAAGTAGACCATGGTCTTCTTCTTTAAAAAGCTGAAAATCCTAGAAAGAAAATAGAAGTCCTTTTACATAGTACCCCTATGCTAAATATCCCCCTTTCTGCAAACTAGTTCACAGCCCTCACATATAAAAGGAGGCATTTGCACATGCTTAGGCATGTGTATATATGTATGTCTGTACACACATATATAAATATCTATGGAATAATAATACTATTGCTTTGTATATGTCTTAATTTGCTTTTAAATGTGATATATACATATAATGATGTGTATTTATTCAGTACAGTGTCTAAATAAATATTATTTAGGCATAGTCCTTGGGTTGTTGTGAGGCCTCTGCCTCAGCATCCCCAGCACTGGGATTACAGGTATGCGCCACCCCAGCCAGTTTCAGTGGCCATCAGTGTAGTCAGTGCCTAGGGCCAACATGACATGCAATAGCAGAATCTTTTTTTTTTTTTTTTTTTTTTTTTCATTTTAGGCAAGGGTCTACAGGGTGTTCAGAGTCTCAATACTAGATTGGGCTCATAGTGATCCACGTGTTTATAGCCTCCAAAAAGCTGGGATTACAGGCGTGAACCACCATGCCCAGTCTCAATTGCACTCTCAGTATGCCCTGGGGGGCAGGGCCAGCACAGCAGGCCAGGGACAATACCAAGAATCTAACCTGGGTCTTTATGTTTGTTGGCCCAGCACTTAGACTGCTGAGCTACCTCCTCATCCCTATGTTTTAAAATGTAATGTGAATCATGGGGAGTGTTTCATGCAGAATTAGTCAGTTCACTTTTTCAGCAGAGCTGAGGCATGGGTTTAGACCCTCTTCAACATCACTGACCCTTCTAGAGAACGATTTCCAGCTTAAAAGTCTTTGAAGGCCTGCCACATGAGTAAGACCTCCCCTGGCCTGCAGGACTCCAGCTGACCCAGCATCCAGGTCCACCATGTGAGCGAGACCTACATCCCCAGCCCGCTGGAAGCTCAGCCGACCCAGCAGCCCTGATTAACCCATAAACCTGTGGGCACACAGTTCTTCAACAAAGATCACTGCTGCATGAATGATACAGGCAAAGAACAAAATGCAATCTCAGGTCCCAAGCCTACTTGCAACAAATATAGGAGACACTACCATAGAAGAAAATGAGAAACATGCAGCCAAAATTTTTGAATTAGTAGAATCTGAAGTAAACAAACAAATATAGAAATGGACAGAGGAACTCAGGTTGGAGGTAACCTCTGAAGTAAAAACAAATCTTTGAATTACTACATTCTAAAGAAAAATAAAAAAACAGCTGCAAAGGAGTATAGAGAGAATCAGATCAGAAATAACTTCTGAAGTAAAGAAAGACATCTTTAAATGAATACTGTCTGTAGTAAAAGAACAACTGCAGAAAGGTAGAGAGCAAATAAGAGCAGAAACAACCTCTGAAGTAGAAAAAGCAAGGAAAACTATAATGAAAGACTTAATAAATGCCTCTAAAGAAGACATTGATAAAAAATTAGAGGAGAATAGAAAAATGATGGAATCCTTGAATGAGCAACAAAGGAAA
>PVKN010018152.1:0-16975 GCA_004027915.1 Capromys pilorides
CATAGTAATACCAAGTCACTATGAAAGAGTTAAACACTCAATTTGCATGCAAGTAACAGACATTCTGAGTAGTAGCAGTTTAGTGCATTAGACATTAATTTGGCATTTTAGGGACTGATAGAAATCTCTATTTTGATGCTAAAAGTTAAAATGAATCAGCGATATCATTGAACTTTTCTAGGTTTTACATGTATGTGTGTGTGAATATTTTGATTTAAAATGTTCTAAACATTGCATAATAAAATGGGAGGATTTGTTATTTATTTCTGCTCATTGGGAATAGGAGGCAACTTCAATTCCTCACTTTCAGCCTTTCCTAGAAACATTCCCTTCTCAATGGAAACTGCTGGGAGAAATCCTAATTAACAGGTACCATTAAACTAAGGACACACACACAAACACACAAATAGCACAATAATTATAAATATGCATAAACCTTGATGAGATGTGGGGCAGGAATTCCAAACAAGTCTAAAGAATACAAGATTTCATAGGTCTTCTTTAAATCATGGTAGATTTTCAAAGGAAGATAACTTTTTTCACATGGAAAGTGACTCAAAGGATCTTGATTTTGCTGATCTCAGACATGTGTCTGTAGCTTGTCCTTACACTGGAGGCAAGGTCTTGGGAAGGGAAAGATATGGCTTGGGTGAGATAAGTTTATTATAATTAACCACAGAAAGCATGATTTTTTACTAATTGGGGGAAAATTCCAATGCATCTCACTTTTTGAACCTATCTCCATGGCCATCCTATAAATCCATGAAATGTTTATACCCATCAATCCCCTGCTGTTAGTTTTCTGTAGCCTACCACATTTTTCTCTTCCCTACTTTATTCTACAAGCAAGTTGGAAGCTTGCCTAAGCTGAGTCAGAAGAAAAAAAGGCAAATAGATTCTACCCAAAGGCATCCACAGCCAAACAGATGTGGTAAGAGTGATGGTTGTGATGTTGTAAGGCACCTGGCTGCTGCCTCCCAGATTCAGGAAAATGGCACCCAGAGAGACGCTTTGGAAATGGATCAAACGATCCTTGATGGGAGAAGTAATTTATTTGTCTAAATACAGGCACAAGGCATCGAAACTATCCTCGCTCATCAATGTTTATGCAAGGCCATTATAATATTTCCACATTATCTCTCCCTTTATTAATTCATCCAAGCAGTCTATTTGCTTTTTTGGCCCAATGTAGCCCATTGAACAGACATCTTAATTGAGCTGTACATAATGTTGCCTAGATCCTTTTCCTGGGAGATACCAGCTAATTCAGAGTCTGTCAGACCCATTAGTTCCGGTAAACTTTAAATAGTCTTTTTCAATATGTATTACTTCTCACTGAACTACTCGGGAATGCACTGGCCATGTCGAACCTTATCAGTTTCTTTTGGCTTCTTCAAGAATGGTGAAGAACCACCCAATGTATCAGCTACCTCTAAAGCAAAGCTGTCTTCTTTTGGTTAAACTTCTTGGTCAAATTTCAATTCTTTTTTTTTTTTTTTTATTTTTTTAAATTGATTTTGTGTATTTGGTACAGCCTCTCTGTATGCAACTCGGACTCATAGTGATCTCCTATCTCAGTCACCCCAGTGCTGCAGTGATAGGTGAGCCCCACCATGCCCAGTTTTGGTGCCCTGCATGATGAGCCCAGAGTGTCCGGAGCTACACATTCAGAGTTTGGTTGTCAAATTCTTACAGCTTTTATTTCCTATCAAAGTTATATTTGACGTTTTTCCTTTTATTTCAGAAATCTCTCCCCGAAAAAAGCTTGTGAGTATTACCGATCTTTAAGAGTGTGAAGATTACGAAGATCATGCCTCATAAGGAAATTCCTCATAGAGGAGTGACAATAGGTCCTGTAGTGTAAAGCACATCCAATCATTCTGCATATATCTGAGTTTAGCAAGCACTGTTTTTCTCATGTTTTATAATTTAAACGTTTTGAAACATGTTCAAGTTTTTGGGTTGTCTTTTTTTTTTTAATTCTCCATCAATAATCTTGAGAAATTAAAGGAGGATGTAATATCTAAGGCCCATCTTGTCAAGAGATATTCTTTATTTATGTTTTTTCTTAAGGAGTTCAACATCTAATATATTAAAAAGAGATGGAGAGATAGCTCAGCAGTCTAATGCCTGTCTGGCAAGTGCAAGGACTCAAGTTTCATCTCCCGTACCACATACAGTGCAGGCCCAGAACCTTGGGCGTACAGTGCTAGTCCCAAAACCTGGGGTGGTGGCACATGCCTACAATTCCAGAACTAGGGAGGCTGAAACAGGAGGATCATACAATGCTATGCTGTGTAGCCAGACTTTGTATCAAATAAATAAACTTTTTGCAAAACATTAATATATTAAAAGAAAGGCAATTATAACTTCTATTTTATCTGTATTTTTGCATAGTTAAAGTAAAACAATAACCTTTTTTGACTGTAGAATATTTAGACTAGTTATAAAGCTCACCTACTAATTAAGTCCATTACTGTTTCAATTTTAAATTGAGAACATGTCAAACTGCCTAGAAAATAATTCAGGATTACTCATATTCTCTGTGGTGCAATGCAACTGGGATTGTTATTACAGAAAATATTTTATCTTACGGCTGAAGATATACTTCAGTGGTGTAGGTGTCGGCCTGGCAAGTGCAGACACTTTGCATGTTATGAATACCACAAGTCTTAGAGTCACTTTGGGAGTTTGCTTGCTCACATCTTTCTTGTTTTACCAGTCACTTTAGATTCCTGGTTCCTCTCTAACTTCTTGGCGAGTGACTGACACCACTGGCAACCAGTGTCATTGCAAAAGGACAAGCAACAAGGTGGTTACAAAATGACATTTCAGAGATTTGATTACCTAAATAAATATCTGTCCATTATATATATAATATATTATATATATATATATATTATACATTATATATATAATTTAGGAATTCATGAATCACAAAATTATATCTATATCTCTGTATCTCTATAGATCTATATATGCATATATAGATACTTATAGATACTGCGCTTGCCAAGCAGACACTTACACCACTGAAATTTATCTTCAGCCCTAAGATAAAATATTTTCTGTAATGACATTTTGGTCCACTTTTCCCAAACTCAAAATTGTGAAATTAGAAATAAAATTGGACCTAAGAATCTATCACTTTAGTAGTGGACACAAATGACATTTAATACTTCATGTCTGATGGGCCAGAAATATAGATCCATTTCATTTTTCATGTTCTGAGCACTTAAGGCATTTGAAGGCAAACATTTTAATATGTTTTATAAAGAACTCTTGTATAAATGTGGTTTATTTATAAATGTTTATTCAGGAAAAAGGCATTAACATACGGAACAGCTACGGCCTTATCATCAGATGCCTGGGTGAGCTTCTGCAGAGACAAAACTGTCTCATTACTTTCTTCTTTAGGCCAAGGATTTTAATACTGCATTTGGAGCATTTCAGTAGTCCCCAGAGTGTACTGCCATTCAACTAGCTCAGCACAAAATCCTGTGGAATAAACAATAGCAACATGTATTTCATGCACAGAGCAAAATGATAGTAGATAATATAAACTAATAGAACATAAGTTGTGGAAAAGAAAAATGGGAAATCAGGAAAGAAAATTTGATGTAATGCTAATTTTTCAAGAATCCTGGGCTGGCAAGATAACTCAGCAGACTAAGAGCCTGCTTAGTTAAGTGCAGAGACTGGGGTTTGATCCCCAGCACTACCTGCTATGCAGGCCTCTCCACCAGGTGCACTGAGCCAGCCACCGAGACCCGAAATGGTGGCACATGCCTATAATCCCAGGCCTGGAGAGGCTGAACATAGGAAGATCAGTATTGATCTGAGCTGCATAGTGAGACCTGTGCCAAGAACATAAAAAAAGAAAAACTCAAGAATTAAAGGAATGTCACACCAAAAATGAACCTTAAAGTTGGAGAAGCCATATTCTAATATTTTTATTTTGCATTAGCTCATTGTGAAACACGGAAAAACTGATCTAATAATTATAATGGGGATATTTAAATATCATTCTATATGTGTATAGGGGTTTCACATATGCATATGTACGAGTTTGTCTGAATATTTTCTGCCAACCTACTTGAAGTACATATAAGACAATGTGTGTATGCTAAGTGCTGACTTCAATAAAGTTTTAAAATATATGCTGCTCTGTAGCCTCACAAGACCTCCACATGAACTATATAGAACATTTCTTTTTAACTTTAAGAGCTTTTCCCTTATCACAGTCAGCAGATGGATTATTTCAAGAAAAGGAAGAACAAACAAACTCTAGAGTGGTCTATATTTTAGCAGAGGTTCTCAGCTTCAGAAGGGAGCTCAGGCTGGAAAGCTTGGGCACTGGAGCCAAATTTCTGGTTAGCCAACAGTAAGCTTGAGAAAGCTCTCAGTGAGTTTTTCATCATTTAGTATTGTTTAAGCAATCCTTTGGACTATGGAGATGAAGGTGAGTTGCAAAAGACAACCAATCTACTTGTGATGCAGTTCTGTAATATAAATAGTGATGCATTTTTCAGTACAGAAAGCCAGTTTCTCAAATGTCAGCAGAAGTAGAGGAAGGCATCCAAAAACTTTCATCTCCCCCGAAGAAGGAAAGGAGTGCCAGAGAGAAGCTGTGGCCTGGCATGGAAAAAGCTGGATGCAATGAGCATAGCTAGAAGCTAGTAGGAATTTGGGTATCAGAAGAAGAGACCAAAGCAAGGGTGACATCAGCTGAAAACCAAAAGGCTCTCTCTCACCTTCTCTCCTAGGACTTCCCCAGAATTTGGAGAGACCCCAGGGCGAATGGAAAAAAAGAAACCCTGAGATGTCAGAAAACACCAATTTAACAAAAACTGAAATCTCTTGCACTGGTAGGAATGGGTCTCAACACAGAGGTGATGGTAAATTATAGAAAAAGAAAGGTTTTTGCATGCCTAAATTTTGAGATGTTTTCACCCATTAAATAAATATAATCAGCAAATCTAATATGTTATAAGCTAAAAGTAGTAAAAACCGTACATTGCTTACCCATATTGAGCAACTGTGTTTGTAATGCACTTGAGAGCTGATAAGCAGTGTGATGTGCCTAATCGTATTTCGTCTCCCAATAGCTTGCAAGTTAAGTGGTATGCCATTAATTAATTAATTAGCTGATTAATTAATTAATTTGGTACAGGGTCTCACTATGTAGCTCAGACTCATAATGATCCTCCCATCTCAGCCTCCCCGGCACTGGGATTACAGGAGTGTACCACCATACCTGGACTTTGTGGCTGGCTCAGCATGCCCAGGGGTGGGGCTAGGGTGGCAGGTGGTGCCAGGGATCGAACCTGGTCCCTGTGCTTGCCTAAGTAGGCTCTTAGTCTGAGGAACTATTTCCCTGGCTGTGGGTGTGCCATTCTTGATCTTGGTCTGCAGTTGAATGAATCCAGATGTGCAGACCAGAATAGAGGACTTCTTCGAGGAGAAGCGATATCAAAGCCTGGAAGGTACCAATGAGTTAATTTGCTGCTAGGACCCTGTCATCAGCCGGATGTGGAGATTCATCTAAGTAACCCAGGGATTGCAGCAGCAGGTGGAGTCCTGACAGGAAATCAAGGCGGTGATCCAGTCTGAAGACCTAGCTAAAGGCAAGTGAGGCAGGCTAATAAAGGAGTGAACTCTATGGCAGCAGGACTCCTTCCCTCTGACCATGAAGTGAGACTGCTACTGTTCTTCTGACAGGCTAGGATGACTATGGCAATAAAGCAACCCTAGACTACAGATAGAGACGAATTTTAGTTCCTGAGGTATCTGGAGAGAGACTGAACATCAAGGAATCTGTATGTTATGGTTTGTGTATAGATTCCCTTCACAGCCTCATGTAGTCATAGGTGGGGCTTTTCAGATGTGGCTAGATCCTGGGTGTGTGATACTGGGATTAAGGATGTGATGGTAGGATTAAGGGTACTGACCCGGATGTAAATACTACCTGCCCTAAGGGTGGGTATCCTGGATTGATTACTAAGGGGCAGAGGAAAGGGAGGCTGGCTGTGCTGTTGTTCTACTTTGTTGCTTGCTGCCATCTGCCTCCTCCACAGTGTCTGTCTGTCATGCTTGCTGCCTTCGAGCCAGCCACGGATGGATTGAAACCTCAGCAAACTGTGAGCTATGGTGAACATTTCCTTCACTTTCGGTGTTGTGTAGTTTTGCGTCAGCAATGCAAAAAGCAAAGAAGACACCATGGAAGGAAGAATTCAAGCTGGACTAAAAAGCCCATCTGACAATATGTAGCTGCTGTCCATATGACACATCACTGAGAGGGAAGTAGGGAGTTATAAAACAATGCCTTGACTAATCAGGCACTCATTTAAAAAATTAAAATAAGTGTAATCATACATAAAAAGATTTTGATAAATTAATGATATTTAAGGACAAAGAAAAATTGTTCTAGGTATACAGTAGGAAATGTGTTCTTTGTAGGTTTAGATGTAAGTGGCACAAAGTGAAATCATTTCTGATTACTTCTATTATCTGTACTTCATTTGTCCATTAATTTTATTATCCTGATCTTGTAAAGAATTGACCAGCTTATTATTATGATTTTAATGTTTTATTTAAATTCTTAAGTTATGCAAATCAATTCCAGTGGAACTCTAAGAGGGAGCTTTGTGAAAGCTGGCCTGCCTGCCTCCCTCCCTCCCTCCCTCCCTCCCTCCCTCCCTTCCTCCCTCCCTTCCTCCTTCCTTCCCTCCCTCCTTCCCTCCTTTCCTTCCTTCCTTCCTTCCTCCTTCCTTCCTTCCTTCCTTCCTTCCTTCCTTCCTTCCTTCCTTCCTTCCTTCCTTCTTTTCCTTCCCTGCCTCCCTCCCTTCCTCCCTCACTCCTTACTTTCTTCGTCCCTTTCCATCCCACTCTGCTTTTATTCTCTCTCAGTGCAAAAAAGAGATGATAAACCCTGGAAATCATTGAAGTTTGCCCTTGTGTACCTGTATCACCTATAGCATGTAGTAGAGTCAGTATATGGCCTTTGGAGAGCCTGATATATGAGTGTTTGACTTTAACTATTCCATTTGAAAGATTTTTAGAGTATTTTGAGCCAGATCTTTCTGGGAAGTGCCTCATTTCCTTTCAGAAATAAACTGAGAGAAAAATGAACACCTATGGAATATGTATTGATCGTAGATAACCTCTGAAGCATTGAACAAGGCTTGTCTTATTCTTTCTTCACAGCAATCTTGTCTGGGAGGCATTACTATAATCGCCATTTTCTCGGAGTCTGGAAACATGCATCCACAGAACTTCATTCTGAAAGACAAACATGTAAATGAGCACGCAGCCCTGTTTTTGAATTAGCCCTCACCCACACCAGTGTCTCACACAAATGAAGCTGAGATCCGGGACACTGAAATCAGTTGCCTCAGGGCATGCTTTTATTATAGCACAGACCTGGGATAAATATAAGCCTTCTCTATCAATTTATCTTTCAACTACACCATGCCTTGTCTCAATTATAATTAAGAAAGAAATGTAGCATCACTTAGAAATGCACCTATATAAAATGAATGCAATCTGATACAATCACTAGGATTATGTAAGTGAAATTCTAAGGATACTAAATACACACACACACACACACACACTCATTGCACACACATATTGTCTATAACCAACCACCAGCAAAGGACATAAAAGAGTGCACAGAGATTCTAAACCTTTGAAAGCTCACCAGACTTCCTGATAACCAAGTTTGTGCCACTTTGATCCCAGTGCCTGTAAGAGATCTGAACAAGGCAACTATTAAAATTTCATAGGTTATAATTAATGATCCTGCTCATAAAATTGCTTCTAATATCTTTGGTTCCAGATAGACAGTTTACCTGCAGGGAGAATTTCCTTTGCAGCAAAGTATGGAAGATCATAAATTGGCCTGGTTCATTAATTCAGTGGCTCTTGGAGAGCTAAAACCTCCTTCTTTCTAGGTTGATGATTTCAAAATAAGTTTACTGCTACCAAAATTGGAATGCTTGCTATACACCTGCTTTCTAAGTCTACAGCCATGGCCTAAGGTTGGGTGATTTCAAGGAAACTTTTGATTTCCTCTTTTTTCTCGCTGTTTCCCCACTTGCATCCCTTGCGTCTGCAGACTGCGCTTTCACAGTTACATGCTGCACACTGAGTGAGGGAGAGATCTGCTTGCTTGGTTATCTCTGCAGTGTTCAACACAGCGTGGAGAATGAGGTACAATCTCGCCTCTGCTGGACACAGAGGCTTTTCCCTTTGGTTGTGTTGTCCTCTCCCTCCAGTATTTCTTCTTTTCTTCCCCCTCTACCTGCAACTGCCCCTTACCCTTCCTCAGATAACTTTATAATTATGAAGTACAGCTCAGGAACATACAGTTGGGCCCAGAAAAGCCTGTTGACTCCACAGGGAGTTCTCACCATTGCTAAGACTATTCTGCTTTCTCTTCTGCTGTCAGGGGCCCATGCGCACGATGTCTTGGTTGGAGTGTGCTTCCCAAACCCATGTAAACCTTGATATTTATTCTTAGAATGCACAATTGTACAGGTAAGTCCACTTGTGGTAAAAAAACAGTATTTTAAATAATAGGCAATTTTGTCCATATGGCATTTTGAATCATCTATACTGACTTCTCTTCAATTTATAGATTGTCAAATGAAGTTGACATTTTACCTGAAATAGTTTTATAGAGTTTTTGATGGCAATACAGCAAAAGCAGTTAATTGACAGGAAAGAGAGCTGTTAAATTTGATTTAAATAATAGACCCAGATGACACACCTTATCAAAATGTTGACTTGGTTTCCTAGACTTTCTGGAAATAGGAAAGCCTTAAGTGCAGAGTGGAAGGCATAATTTATCATTGGTTATGAATTTAACCAATACTGTCAATAGTAGATTTTTCCCTTTGCCTTAGGGCTACCTGGAAATAGTAAAAGTGTCTCCCATCCAATCACTTGGCAACTGTTATTCATGGTGTGAATAATATTTTACTTAGAAACTTGATAGAACAACCCATCTCCTGTAGAATTGAAACGTCACTACTTGGAAATTACATTTTTGATGCTAGAATCAGATATGACACAGTGACCTAACGTGGGGAAGGGTCAATAGCCCATTAGCAGTTCCCCAGAGAACTTGTGATATAAGTGACCTTCCCTTTCTGCTGCCACTCTTAACCAACTACATGAAAGCTGCTTGGGGAAGAGACAAACTAATCACTTGCATATACTAAAGTTGCTGCAGGCCATTGTGTGATAAATTGTCCAATTTCACTAAGCAAGGTAGCTTTGGAAAAGAAAGAACATTCAGCTTCACAAAATATTAAGTCACTGCATGGTCAGATCTTCAGCAGTAATGCAGCACTAAAATTATCTCCATCTTAAACCCTCCAGTGCTGCTAGGTATGCGGTAATGGGGAGGGATGTTTGTTTAGAAAAGTCACCAGATGAATCTCCCTGGCCAGATAGACTTGATTTTTTGACTGATGTATCATCTCATTGGATTTTAATAATTTTATTCTTTGAAGAAATCAAAGTATGAAGGATGAAATTTAAGACAGATACCAGTCAACTTGGAAAACTGAAATATCTTCTATTGACTTTAAAACAAGAATAGCAATTTGAGTTATGGAAACCTCAGTATTTGAAGTGATGAGATAATACATTGTAATGCAGGTTTAAGAAGTAAGTAGCCTAGGGATATTCTAGTGGTATTTTTCATGATTTAGGTAGATCCAGAAGACAAAGTAGAGGTTAACTTTGTTGCTCATCTTGTTCTAACATGTCTAACAGTTGGATTATGAATACCAATTTTAGGGAATGGCCAAATAGCTCAGCAGATTAAAGTGCCAGCAGGCAAGTGCAGGAACGAGGAGTTTAATTCCCAGCCTGCCATGCTGGCCCCACACTCAGAGGTGCACTGAGTGGGCAATTGAAACTGGGCATAATTCCAACTCTTGGGAGGCTGTAAAAACAGGCGGATCACTATGAGTCTGATGTGGTAGCGAGACCCTGAACACCCTGTAGATCCTTCCCTCAAAATACAAAACAAAACAAAACAAAACAATACCAATCTTTCAGCTGCTCAGTTCTGGACAGATAGTGGATGAGATGGATGTTAGCATGAGGTTAGCAAATGGGATGGTTGTATCTTGTCTTCCCTGTTTGAGCATTTCTCTTTTGCTGCCTTATTCAATGTCAAACATATAAGTTCTTTTTATTTCTAGAGTAATTCAGACAGGCTTGGTTAAAAGTGTGTCTCAAAAAGCCAGTTATGTAGCAAGTAAATAGGTACTAGTCCAACTCTGCCAAAGTTTTCTTTATTTACTTACTTATTTATGCATTGTCTTTTTGAGACAGGGACTTGCTATGCAGTTCAGGCTGGTCTTGAACTCCCTTGGTAGTCCAGGCTGCTCTTGAACTTTAAACGATCCACCTGCTTCCACCTCCCAAGTGTTGGGATTATTGAGATTACAGGCATGTGCCACAATGCCCAGCTTGCCAAAATTGTTTGTTACTATATTTCTTTTAATTTATGAGGATTTTGTGAAAATGGTGTTCTGTGGAGCATATCTGGATAAACATTTAAATTTACTTGACTTCAAATAGATGCATCTGTAATGACTATCCTATGATCCTCCTGAAGTAATACACATAGGATTTGAGGGGTAGCAATATACAACAGTAAAACTATAATGTGAACTGCCACCGTGAAATAGGCAGGTACCTGAAAATCTTGGACAAATGTAGAAAAATTGAGGAGAGGCTTAATTGTGTCCTCCTCCTTTCACCTCCCCTATATTTCCTGAGATTTCAGGGGTAACATAAAATAAAAAGACATTAATCCATCTGCAAAAGTTGGCAGGGGAGAGCATGACAGTTGTAGAGTTTTCATCTTCTTATGACAAAACAGCTCCTGGGAACTGCAAGTGGACTTGGCAGGCCAACTCACCAGGAAGACGTGTGGCCACAGAGACACCCATTCAGTGCAGAGCACCTTACCCTGCAGGCGAGTTCTTGTGGGCCTGGAGAGTCCTCTTTTTATGGAACTTGCTTGACAAGATTTTCTTTTCCTTAGGGAACAGATATATCTGTGACCAATTAGAATTCTCATTAACATGGTTTACCTGGATACAGAAAATATTCACATTCATTGTAGTTTTTCAATTATTTTTAGGCAAACATGAATAAGTTGCAAAACCACATAGCTAAGATGCCTAATAAAGCAATTAAAACTATTTGGTGATTTCTTTTTATATTTATTATTTTATTTACCACAGTTCTTTCTATAAGAAGCTCATCCTTGGCCTCTTTCTAAGTTTTCTATTCTTCAACTTTTCCTGCTTCTGGACTGTGACAAACAGCAACAATGAATTTGAAACCAAATTACCTAAAAGCTTCACATGGACAAGAAAACAGATAAATCTTCAACTGAAAGAAAAGGAAAAATTTAATGAGGTGTGTTCTACTTCTCTTAAATTTCATGACTGAATCAAATTACTAACATTTTTATTGATATAATTAGATGTGAATAATTTTTTCTCCAAAACAGTTTTATTGTCCTGTTTAATATAACAGTGAGTAAGTTAGTTTGTGATGAGTCTTCCAAGAAGGATATGTTATTTTTCTATCTATCACAGGTTCAGTGATAGAACTTTTAGAACTTTTTGTCCTAAACTCCGGATTCCATCTATCAATATATGCTGCTACTTCAAAACATCTAATGTTTTTAAATACAGAATCACTTTGTGTGATTCATCATTTTTCACCAAATAGAAGTACTGCAATAGAAATGCCTAGCTCTTACAATTCTGTAGCAGAATTAAACAAGCCTAAGACTAAGCAGAAAATAAGACTGAAGTAACAGGAAGAAAAAATGAATATTGTTCGGTTTATTTCTGCTGACAAGCTGACTTGTAGTCCTCTCCCTAGGTCAGGATACTCCCACGAAGCTGGGTCTCCAGCCTTAAGAGCTCAATGTCTGTGGGTTGAGCATGTCTGAATCATGGGGAAAGAGCAGTGCTTCTCTCTGAACATTGGATGACTGCCACCCTAGCAAATGCCTGCTAGACCAAAGCCTGTTTATCATTCAAAGACAGGGGATGGCGAGGCCAAGTCACTTAAAGTACTTGCTCTGTGTGGCAAAATAATCTTGAGTCCTCAGTTCCTGAAATATAGGTATCTACAACTAGTATCAAAGAGAACTTCTTTAAGAAGTACAGGCTTTTATATATATATATATATATATATATATATATATATATATATATATATATTTTAGGACAGGATCTACAGGGTCTACAGGGTCTCACTATGTAGATCAGACTCATAGTGATTCTACTGTTTCCAGTCTTCCAAGCACTGGGATTACATGAAGTTTTTTTATTCAATATGAAAATATATTACTAATGTCTTTTCATCATCAGAATTTATGATTTTGGTCTTTCTTTCTTGCCTTTGTAGAGAGCCAAAAGAGAAATACTGGCTGCTGTAGCAACCTTAAAGTGGACTCCAGAAATGTCACCAAGGGCATGACCTTTTCAACCAAATCCAGCAATCAGAACTTCATTGTTTTTCATAATGAAGTTTAAGCGCCCATCATTGGGGACAAAAGCTGTAATTTTCTTGCTGTTGTTGATCAGCTGGACTCTGGTGCACTTCCTGATGGCAGAGTTGGGCTGCTTGCCCTCAACCCCTACTTTTTCCAGCAGGATCCCCTTTGCATGGGAAGCACTGCTGAAGGGGTTGGCCTTCAGGGCTGGGCCCAGATGGGCCTTCTTGTACTGCTTGTTGTGTCATTTTTGGTCCTGCTGGTGACCGCGGAGCTTCCTGGCAGTACAGAGGCCGCGACGCTTGCCCATCCTGGTGGTGGGAGGGCCCAAGTGACAGAAAGTAAAAGTACAGATTTTGATACCCAACTTTTTTGTTTTGGGATAGGATCTCATTAGACGATGCAGTCTTGCCTCAGCCTCTGAAGTGTTGGGTCTGCCGTTGTATGCTACCATGCCTGGCTTGACTTCCAAGGCTTTCTGATACAATTATCTTAGATTTCAGAAGCTACATAATAAATCTTAAATGATCTGGATTGAGCTAGAGTTGTTAGCTTTAAAAGAAGAAACTACTCAAGAACAAAGAATCTTCTCAACAAAGGAACCTTCTAGGTAAGGGTGGGCTACTCATTAATAACTAATACACTGGTGATTTTATACAATTTCTGTTTATGTCATCTGTTAATGTTCTATGTGTCAAGAGACAAAAATAAGCAAGGTTTTACTAGATATAATATTCAAGTACTGAATATTGTCTTGGCACCTAGATATCCCTGTTACCATTAAGATAATTTATTTTAATAAACTTATTTCCTACCATTTTGTAAAGTAGCTTCAGGAGTCATGATTTTTTCTGCATAAGAGAAAGGTGAGGTCTGAAGTGCTCAGGATGATTTGTCCTCAAAATTAAAACCAAGTCCTTGACTGGGCTGGGATAAGCCACAGGTCCTTAGTCACATGAAGTATTTATATATTTTAAAGATTTTAAATAAAATTTTTTTCTTCTCTCCACAATATTCATTAGTTCTAATCATATTATGGTCCCAATGTAGCTATTTTAAAGTGAAATTAAAAGGCAGCCCAGCTTTGGAGGGTAAGAGTTATTGAAAGAGGTGTCTGGAGAGTCATTTAAAATTTTCAAGTAAAAAAGGAGAGAGAGAGAGTGCGTGTGCGCGTGCGAGAGAGCTATTCTTTTCCTTTTAAAAATTAAGAAATCAAATATAGAAATAGCCTAATTTACATTAATGATCTGCAATCTATGAAACAATTTTTAACCATTTTAAAGTGAAAGGCTGGTGATTATGTGGTGAGTAGATGGCAATAATAATCGTAAATCTTTGAAGGCTGTGAAAGTGTGAGGTAATAGTGTATAAAAAAGACTCAGCCTTGGTTCCTGGCCCAGGAGCCTGCATGAGGAAAGCAGGAGCCATTGTTCTGAGCCTTTATGAGGGTGACAATGTCTATTTCTTCTTGTCCTTACATGTGCAAAGCTGACATTTTCCTTACTGAGGTCTCAACCATGCTGGGCACATTGTATCAATACAGTGAAGTCCACAGCTGGGCCCTGGCTGGTCTTACCTTGGCTCCCAAGGAATTAGGGCCAAAGGCAGCTTGAAAGGTAGGGATAGTAGTGACTACTAACATGCCTGCAGAGCCAAAGCTGTCCTGAGTGGGCCCCAAGGGAGGAAGTGAATTTCCTGAGTGGACCTGAAAGGAGAAAGTGAATTTCCCCTAGGTGTTGCTGATGATTACTATTCTTTTCTTCTCATTCATTATCATAGGAGCACAGTATGGATCAAATGTTGAAATTTTTTCACTACTAGGCCCAGTGAGACAGAGAAATAAATCTTATTCTATTATGGGGAGAGAAGGGGCCAGGAATGGAGAGGGTGGCCATAGAAGATGGAGGTGGAGAGAGACCTATTCTAAATCCGCCAGTGGGTGAAATGAGGCCCGAGAATGTATGCAGAGGAAGATCGGTGACCTTCAGATGGTTTGCTAAGAGGCAAAATCAGTCACAAACTTTGTGTAAATTGCCCAGAAGAGAGATCCTACTTTTCCTGTTTCCCAGTTCTAGATTCATATCATCACCCGGAAAGAATACATCACGGGATTTATATAAGCAGCAATCAGAAACAAATTCTAAACATACTCAATGATAACTTCAGCTATGTTTTGAATAAGCTCTAAAGAATTTCCCTGCATTATTTTGATTAGAAAAGCACAATGAATGTGCTACAATGAAGTGTGTTTTGTAATGATTTTAATCTCATCCATAATCCCAACTATCTTAACATCATTAATGGAAATTGTGCATACATGTTGTACTTTAAGGGAGAGCCATTGCATAGATTTGGTTTTATCTGGTAGGTCAATACTACAGATAGAAGTTCAAATTTTGATCATATTTTAAAAATAAAATAAAATGGACAAAAAAAATGTCTGGAGAATTAGCTCTGGCAATTCCGATCTGTGCTATACATATTAAAAACGTGTGTGTGGGGGCTAGCATGTACTCAGAATTTTAGAAGAAATTAGAATGCTGCAATGATTCCTTTTCTTGAACCCTGAAAAATTCCACTTTGATTTAGTACCAGTGGAATTGTTAATAAAAACTTCTTTGCACATCATGTATAAACAGACCAGACCAGGCTGTATCAACTTTATGCTCCAATAAACAAGACAATAATGACAAATTATCAAAGCAGGCCTCAGATGTGACCCTCAATTGGGAGAGCAGCAATTTAATGAAGACAAAAGCTAGGTGAAAGCTGCTAATATCATTTACTGATAAACAGATTTTCTCGAGAGGCTCCTAGCTGAATCCCCTAAGGACCCATAAACCTGCATAATTCCATTTAAAATATTGTGCAATTCACTAAATTAGTCTTTGAACATCCTTACTATCCAATTACGAAGCCCCAGCATGGACAGAATAATGAAATTTTTCAAACTGTGGAATGCATGAGGTCTTAACAAACTTATGACAAACACCAAAATTAGCTTTCAATTTTTAGGCCAATGTAGCTCCCTTTAATACCTCAAGTCAGAATGGCAACAATAAAACACTATTGCAGGGCTAAGCAAAACAGAAGAAAAAATAAATCCTGACTTGCTCAGAATTCTGAACACAATCTACCTTCAGGAAAAAAAAAAATAGTAAGAAGTTGAATGATGTTTTGCATTTGCAAGCTATTTGGTCGCTTAAAATCTAGTAAAAGCCTTACTGGATAAAGGGTACAAAATACCTCCTGGACAGTTCTATCTTCCAGGCAGGCAGAAAAAGGCAAGAGTTTGAGAAAGTGAAATTTATTTCTGCTCAAGCATCGCAAGCTGCATTATTAAAGTCATTTGTCATGGTTTGAATATTTCTGCCTGATTCACCATTAAATTGGCCTTCTAATTACCAACTTTGTCATGAAAAGTGGTCTGGCTGTTTCATTCACCAGAAAATTTGAATTCTTTAATCATTTCTCTTTTCATGAAAAAAGGAAAAGAAAAGGAAAAAAAATTAAAAAATAGAGGAGAGAACAAACTACATATTTTTTAATCTTAAAACTTAAAAAGAAATGATGTCAACAAGATTAAGCTCAACTTTCAGCTACACATCTAAAGATATTAAACACTTAGTAAGTTAATTATGACTCCATTTTTATAAGGGAACTTACCAATGTAAAACTGTTATCTGCTGCATAACTGTCTAATGTTGACCAGTATGACCTCTTGTGATGTTTTCAGAACCAACAGTTATTAACTGTAATCATAGTGTGCCAGCTGAGTTATTTTTATTTATTTCATACTTTCTAGTTTCTTGACTTCTTGATGGATATATTTTGTCATAGAAAAAAAAAATCTCTGTAACCCATGGCTTCTCCCAGAAGCCTTGTCAAATCTTTGACAAGTTATTCACTACTAATGTCATACAACATTTCATGCTTGTGATGATACAACTGAGACAATCAGTTCTAAGGAGGAAAGATTTTATTTTGCTCATGGATTTAGAGGATTCAGCCATCGTTGTTGGTTTTGTAACTTTGGGCCTGTGGCAAGCAAACCATCATGAATATCATGGAGGGGAATGCATGGGGGAGAGAGAGAGAGAGAGAGAGAGAGAGAGAGAGAGAGAGAGAGCGCGAAAGAGAGAGATTTGCATCCCAAAATCTTCTTCAAGGACACTCCCTTAAGAATCTAATTTCCATTCACTACCTTCTAAAAAGTTCATTGATTTCTACTGGCACCATATGTTGGGATTGACCCTTTAGTGTATGGGTCTTTGGGAGATATTTAAGATGCAAATCACAACACTCCTTATCCATGCTTTAAGTTAGATTGGGTTAGAAAAGTGTTGTTGACAGTCACATTGTTACAATGACCATAAGACACTCATTTCTGTTGGCTGTGATAATATGACAATATGCACACATGTTAAATTG